>JAEOAD010000011.1:36492500-36720000 GCA_036365145.1 Orientallactaga sibirica | reverse complement strand
GAAAAAAACCAACCCCCCCCCCAAAAGGAAATGTTTGACTCTAAAGAGGGTAGGTCTCACTCTTCACTGCAGAATAACTCCTGCTCCCCAGACAATGACCTCACGATTCCTGTACTAGTCATGTGCAAAAACCTCTCAAGCATTGCCAGGACCAGGAGATGGAAAACAGAGGACACCCTAATTAGCTAACTGCAGCACTCAGCATTTTGGGGATGGACCAACAAAAAGCCACTGCTTTGCTAAATATCTGTAAAATGTAGAAGTCCTCAGCCCTTAGCCATAGTTCCTTCTTGATGTATTAAGTCTGGGTGCACTGTGACTCTTTTCTCCAGGGCTGAGGTGACTGCTAGTCATCAAAGTCTGGAATATCATCATAGGAGTAACCCCGATAGCCTTTGGATGCATAGTAGGCAATGCGCAAATGGTAAAATCCTGGCAGGAACACCAAAATGCCAATGATGAGGACAGGAACAGCACGGTCTGCCCCCTGGTGGCAGAAGAAGGAAAAACATTAGTGTCATTTATATACATCTTGATTATAAATTGTCAACTTTTTTCTTTTTTTTTCAATGTTGGAGAATGAACTAAGGCCTTGGACAAGTTAGACAAGCACTACACCGTCTATGCTCTCCCAATTATAACTTGAATTAAAACTTCAAAGTTCTTAAAAGCCAGGCATGGTGGCATACACCTTTACACCCTTAGTCCTAGCAGTTTGGAGACTGAGCTTAAGCTTGAGGCTAGTTCAAGGCCACCCAGAGAGTACAGAGAGAATTCCAAGTCAGCCTGGGCTAGAGTGAGACCCTATCTTGAAACACTAAAATTAAAATTAAAAAAAAATAAATAAATAAAATAAATAAATAAATCCTTGCTTGCAAAGCCTGCTGGCCCAGGTTCAATTCCCCAGCCACTCACATAAAACTTGTCATTTGATTACATCAGCAAGAGACCCTGCCACACTCATACACACACACATGTGCAATAAAATAAATAAATAAATAAATAATAGAGTACAAATTTTTTTTTTTCTTTTCAAGGTAGGTTTTCACTGTAGCCCAGGCTGACCTGAAATTCACTATCTAGTCTCAGAGTGGCCTCGAACTCACAGTGATCCTCCTGCCTCTGCCTCCCAAGTGGTTGGATTAAAGGCATGCACCACCAAACCTGGCACCTCCCTCCCTCCCTCCCTCCTCCCTTCCTCCCTCCCTCCCTTCTTTCTTTCTTTCTTTCTCTCTCTCTCTCTCTGGTTTTTTGAGGTAGGGTTTCACTTTAGCCAGAGCTGAACTGGAATTCACCATGTAGTCTCAGGGTGGCCTCGATCTCATGGCAATCCTCCTACCTCTGCCTCCTGAGTGCTGGGAGTAAAGGCATGCAACACCACCTTGTCCACCAAAAAACTATCTGTTCTTATACATAAACATTTGGCTTATTTTCCTTATGTTCCTGTTTTAAAGATCGAGTTATAAACATCCCACACTTGTGTCCTGTCTGTCTCTTTGACATGCATCTGCCAATATCATTTAAAACTCTTCATATATAGCCAGGCATAGTGGCGCACACCTTTAATCCCAGGACTCAGGAGGCAGAGGTAGGAGGATCGCCATGAGTTCAAGGCCACCCTGAGACCACAGAGTGAATTCCAGGTCAGCCTGGGCTAGAGCGAGACCCTACCTCAAAGAAAAAGGTTCTTCATATATTTAAATTGCCATGGTATGTAACATTCCACTGAAGGAAATATACCTCAATTTTACTTAATACTCCCTACCCTCACCTCCAAGCTATTGGACAGTCTGGTGTTTACTTTTTGTAATTGTATAGAATACCACAATAAACTATTTTTTCCTAGTATATGTTATAAGAATGGTAAGAATCAGTTGAGGATAACTTAAGATTCAGTATCTATGGGCATAGCCAAGAAAAAGAACTAAGAAACATGACTTTAGGTTTCTAAAGTTATCACTTTAAAGCTCAACAAAAACTCTGAGCAAACCAATTTAATTTTTTTAATCTATGTGCAAAGCAGAGAGAGAGAGAAAAAAAAAAGAGAGAGAGGCAGATGGAGAGAATAAGCACACCAGGGCCTCTAGCCACTGCAAACAAACTCCAGACGCATGTGCCCCTTGTGCATCTGGCTTACGTGGGTCCTGGAGAATTGAACCGGGATCCTTTGGCTCCGCAGGCAAAACTCTTTAACCACTAAGCCATTTCTCCAGCCCCAATTTTTTTTTTTGTTGTTGTTTTTCGAGGCAAGGTCTCACTCTCTAGCCAGGCTGACCTGGAATTCACTATGTAGTCTTAGGGTGGCCTTGAACTCACAGTGATCCACCTACCTCTACCCCCAAGTGCTGGGATTAAAGGCGTAAGCCAGCATGCCCAGCAGGAACTGATTTTTTTTTTTTTTTTTCGAGGTAGGGTCTCACTGTAGCCCAAGCTGACCTGGAATCCACTATGTAGTCTCAAGGTGGCCACGAACTCACAGCAATAATCCTACCTCTGCCTCCTGAGTGCTGGGATTAAAGGTGTTCGCCACCCGGCTAGGAACTGATTTTTAAAACTCAGTGGCCTCATATGTTTTTCAAGACTTACTGTTTCTTTCCCATGATCAATATTCTATACTGCTGCAAGGCTACAATGACAGCATGCTACTCTTGCTACAGCCCCTTGCCCACTAGGAATCCTGATCCAAGCACATCTGTTCTATGCTGTTCCAAACTTTAACACTGGGAAAATTCTATGACATTTCGGAAGCCAAGTTTGCCTACCTGCTACAAACCACCTTATACAAAGGTATGGAAGACAATTGTTGCTCAAAAGAAAACATCATATTATCAGAGAACAAAATAATAGAGCTCTGGCTTACATTTTAAAGATCTTATAACACACATGCATATTAGCTTACCCCTTTGCTAATATATCCCGACAGCAGGAGAGAGCCTATGATAATGAGAAAGGCGCCAATCAAAAACAGCACAGTGGCAAGTGCAATGGCTTTATACGGGATCTTAGGAGGGCTTTTCTTAAACTAGAAGAGAAACAAAAACAAAAAAACAGAAAATTATGAAAACACTACATTAACACACTTTAAATATTTACTTATTTGAGAGAGAGAGAGAGAGAGAAAAGGGAGAGAAACTCAGAAGAACGGGCATACCAGGGCCTCTAGCCACTGCAAATGAACTCCAGATATAAGTACCACCTTGTATACACCTGGCTTACATGGGTACTGGGGAACCAAACCTGGGTCCTTAGGCTTTGTAGGCAAGCACCTTAACTGCTGAGCCATCTCTCCAGCCCAGTTAACACACTTTAAATCCAGGAGGATAATTAAGAACCAAAGTGGGCGCTTCAAGTATCTTGAAGCATGTTCTATCAGCCAGTGCAGCACTTGGAACAGAGACAGACAGTAGATGAAGCTCTAGTTCTTTCATTCCACATACCACTCAAAAAAATTTCTTTAATATTTTATTTTTATTTATTTATGTTTTTGACAGAGAAAGAGGGGAACAGAGAGAAAATGGGCACACCAGGGCCTCCAGCCACTGCAAATGAACTCCAGATGCATGTGCCCCCTTGTGCATCTGGCTAATGTGGGTCCTGGTGAATCGAACCTGGGTCCTTTGGCTTTGCAGGCAAAAGCCTTAACCGCTAAGCCATCCATCCCTCCAGCCACCCCTCCCTCCGCAATTTTTTTTTTTTTATGCAGGGTCTCACTCTAGCCCACTGGAATTCACTAGGTAGTCTCAGGGTGGTCTCAAACACATGGTGATCCTCCTACCTCTGCCTCCCAAGTGCTGGAATTAAAGGCATGTGTTACCATGCCTGGCTAGAATTTTAAAAATTAATCCATTAAAAAAAAAATTGAAGCCAGGTGCGGTGGAGCACGCCTTTAATCCCAGCACTCGGGAGGCAGAGGTAGGAGGATCGCCGTGAGTTCAAGGCCACCCTGAGACTACATAGTTAATTCCAGGTCATCCTGGGCCAGAGTGAGACCCTACCTCAAAAAAGAAAAACAAACAAACAAAAAAAATTTGAGGGCTTGAGAGATGGCTTAGTGGTTAAGGCACCTGCCTCTTAAGCCTAAGAGCGCTAGTTCCAATCTCCAGGTCCCACGTTTAGCCAGATGCAAAGTGACAAAAGGGTGCAATGCCGCACTTGACCACAAGGGGGCGCATGCATCTGGATTTCGTTCACAGCAGCTGAGAGGTTGCTGGTGCGCCCAGCTCTATCTGTCTTCCTCTCCCTCTCTCTGTGTTTCTCTCCAAAAAAAAAAAAAAAAAAAAAAAAAATTGCATCCAGGGCTGGAGAAATGGCTTAGCAGTTACGGGGCTTGCCTGCAAAGCCAAAGGACCTAAGTTCAATTCCCCAGTACCCATGTAAGCCAGATGCACAGGGTGGCACATGCGTCTAGAGTTCATTTGCAGTGGCTGAATGCCCCCAAATGCCCATTCCCTACCTCTCTCTCTCTGCTTCTTTCTCTCAAATAAATAAATAAAAATATTTTTAAAAAATTGCATCCAGCATAGTGGACCACACCTTTAATCTCAGCACCCAGGAGGCAGAGGTAGAATGGCCATGAGTTTGAGGCCAACCTGGGCTAGAGTGAGACCCTGCCTTGGAAACAAAAGCCAAAAGAGGAAAAAGAGAAGAGTTTGGCACGTATATGCTGTATACATGTGTGGCATGCATGTTCATATATGTATTGGTGCATGTGTGTGCCTAGAGACCAGAGTTGATTCAGGTGTCTTCCTTAATTGCTCTCCATTTTATTTAAATTTTTTAAAAATATTATATTGAGGGCTGGAGAGATGGCTTAGCGGTTAAGGCGCCTGCCTGCTAAGCCTAAGAACCCAGTTCCAATCTCCAGGTCCCACGTTTAGCCAGATGCAAAGTGACGCAAGGGTGCAATGCCGCACTTGACCACAAGGGAGCGCACACATCTCGATTTCTTTCACAGCAGCTGAGAGCCTGCTGGCACACCCATCTCTGTCTCCCTCTCCCTTTCTGTCTCTCTCCAAAAATAAATAAAAATAATAAAAAAATTTTTTAAAAATATATTGAACCCCCCCCCAAAAGAGTAAATAAATATTTGAGAGAGAGTGAGATAGGGAGACAAAGTGAATATGGGCACACCAGGGCCTCCTAATGCTGCAAACAAACTACAGAGGCATATGCCACTTTGTGCATATGGCTTCATATGGGCACTGAGAAATTGAACCTGGGCCAGCAGGTTTTGCAAGCGAGCATCTTTTTTTTTTTCTTTCTTCAAGGTAGGTTCTCGCTCTAGCCCAGGCTGACCTGGAATTCACTATGTCGTCTCAGGCTGGCCTCGAACTCATGGTGATCCTCCTACCTCTGCCTCACAAGTGCTGGGATTAAAGGCGTGCACTACCAGGCCCAGCTGCAAGCAAGCATCTTTATCTGCTGACCTATCTCCCCTGCCCTCCACTTTATTTACTGAGTCCATCTTTGCACTCAGAGTGATGGATGGTGGGAAACTGAATTTTTTTTTTTTTTTTTTTTTGGTATTCTTGGGGCAGGGTCTCGCTCTAGCCCAAGCTGACCTGAAACTCACTATATAGTCCTAGGCTAGCCTCAAACTCACAGTGATCCTCCTACCTCTTCTGGGATTAAAGGCATGTCATCAAGGCCAGCTGGAATCTGCATTTTGAAACTCATACTTGAGAGTCAAGTACTTTTATAAGTGAGCCATCTCCTCAGCTCCCAACTTTTTTGTTGTTGTTTTGATTTGTGTTTTTTTTGAATTAGGGTCTCACTCTAGCCCAGGCTGGCCTGGAACTCACAGCGATCCTCCTACCTCTGCTTCCCGAGTGCTGGGATAAAGGCATGCGCCACCATGCCCAGTCCAACATTTTTTTAGAACAAAAGCAAACTGGATGTGGTGGTGCACACCTTTAATCCCAGAATTCGGTATGCTAAGGCAGGAGGATCACTGTGAGTTCAAGGCCAGCCTGGGCTACAGAGCAAGTTTCAGGTCATCCTGATCCTAGAATAGACTGAGACTCTGCCTCAAAAACAATAGCAGCAGCAACAACAGAGAGCAGAGACCATTGTCACTTGCTCATTACACATATAGTACTTTTTATTTAACTTTTTGTGCAAGCCTGTGTGGAATATATGCATGTATGTATGAATACTTGTATGTGTGCAGATGCACATACATATGTGTGGAGTCCAGGGGTCAAGATCAATTGCCTTGATTGCACTCTACCTTATTCTTTGAGACAGAATCTCTTGCGGAACCTAGAGATGAATGATTCAGCTAGACTGGCCAGTGAGTCCCAGGTATTCTGTCTGCCTTCCCAGTGCTGAAATTATATGCATGCATTTTACATGGGTGCTGGGAATGCAAACTCAGGTCCTCATAGTGGCATTTTACCCATTGAGCCATTTCTAGGCCACATTAGACATATATTTGCTAAGTGCCTGGAACACAGATGGCTTACACTAACCTATGGGGACTTTAAACTATGAGATGGAGAAGTAAAGTGACTTCTGGGGCTGGAGAGATGGCCTAGCAGTTAAGGCACATGACTGTAAAGCCTAAAGACCAGGGTTTGGTTTCCCAGTACCCACATAAAGCCAGATGCACAAAGTGGCACATGCATCTGGAGTTCATTTACAGTGCCTAGAAGCCCTGGCACCCTGATTCTCTCTCTGTGTGTTTGCAAATAAATAAATATATAATTTTTTTTTAAAGGGACTCTGGCACTGAAAGTTAACTTAGTATATAACCAATCAATCTTAGAAACACAATCTCAGCGTTTTAAAGCACTATCTCACCAGCAAGTTCAATTTAAGGTTAAAATTCAGAGACAAACCCCTAAGGTTTGGCTTATTGTTGAATCTGACCTAACCGTCTGGAAGCTTCCCAGATCTATTTTTACCACTTCTTCAAGTGTGAGGCTAAAGAAAAATTGGTTTATTTATATTTAAAAGGATAATTTCCTGGTACTTCATCCTTGGCTCCAAGTCTACCTAGAATATTCTATTCTAAGGGGAAGTGGGCAAAAGGAGATGCTATGTTATTTTATAAATAATGGCCAGGACAGGACACAAAGTTAATAAATGTTGTTTTTACTGTTTGTCATATAAAACACTTCTAACAAATTAGATATCATGATATCACATAAGGGAAAAAGGAAGAGTCTCACAGTCTGCTGCCTTTAGAAGTTAGTTTCTCATGGCATGGTGGAACACACCTTTAATCCCAGCACTTGGGACACAGAGGTAGGAGGATCACCATGAGTTCGAGGCCACCCTGAGACTACATAGTGAATTCCAGGTCAGCCTGGGCTAGAGCGAGACCCTACCTCGAAAAACCAAAAAACAAACCAATAAACAAACAAACAAAAAACCACAGTTTCTACCTTAAAAGAGGAACTGGGGCTGGAGAGATGGCTTAGCAGTTAAGGCGCCTGCCTCCTAAGCCTAAGAACGCCGGTTCCAATCTCCAGTGGTTCTAATCTCCAGGTCCCATGTTTAGCCAGATGCAAAGTGACACAAGGGCGCAATGCCGCACTTGACCACAAGGGGGCGCACACATCTGGATTTCGTTCACAGCAGCTTAGAGGCTGCTGGTGCGCCCATCTCTATCTGTCTCCCTCTCCCTATCTCTCTGTGTCTCTCTCCAAAAAAAAATAATAATAATAAAGGGGGGGGGCTGACTTCAACTAAATATAAATAAACATAGTCCTTAAAACAATCCTCCTAAGCAAAATCAGATTATTTTCTGGATAAACTATGTAAAACTTGCAAGTATAGGGCTCTGGCATCCTAACTAACTACTGGAAACAGACAATATTACAACTGGTTTGAAACTGTCCTGGTTCTCCCCTTCTCCAAGCTAAGGCTGAAGGAGTCTCAGAGATGCACATACTTCTTGCTGCTCTAGCTAACTTCCAGAGAAAATTAGCAAAAGGCTCCACCTGGGAAGGTCTGTCTGCTAACTCATCATAAATACAGCTAGCCAGTTTTGTCATGTTCTTTCTGCATTTACCTGAAGGTCAATGTAGCCATCATCTGTGCTGGAAAGCCTTGAGTATTTTACTTTACTACTGGGAATTCCAGTAGCCAAGTTGGTACGAGACGGCATCATAACACGTTGATATAGTCAGAGTCTAAAACAAAAAAGATTGTTATTGTCTGAAGGGAATAGTAGTACATTATAGCTAAGGATATCAAATGCTGTTTCTGGACTTCTGAGATGCCATGTCATGTTGTCCTTAGGCTTCACTGCTCTTAATTCAAGATATTCCTTGGATACAGTGAAATTACCTTCATTATATATCGATTCTGGCATGTTTTCACAAAACAAAACCAAGAATCATCCCTGTTGATCTGGCCACCAATGTTCCCGACTCTTAGCTTTTCCAAAATCACAGAGAATAGTAAGAGTGAAGACTCCAATCCAGGTAGAGCTAAGACCTCTGCCACATTCTCAATCAGTTCATTATAGAATCGCCCTCTCCTGCCTCTCCTTAGGAGCACCAACTCAAGTGACCTTCCTGTGTGCTAGGGAAGGAAGAGAGGACAAGGAACAGAATACAGTCACGAGGATGTTCCCTATTTCTTTGATGGTGGACATCATCCCCATTGCAAATCATCTGCAAAACTTCTTACACACTTGGAAAACTTCTTGCTACATACTTGAGATATGGCCACCTCCCTGTGCCCCCCAGCACTTAAACAAGTGATTTCACTTCCAACACTGTATACCTAAAAACCCTGAATAAAAATGTTTTATTGTTCAAAATATTCAGAGTAGATAGAAGTAATGGAAATAATGGTTATTTCTGTTTAAAAATGAACAATGACACCAAAATTTTAAAATTTGAGCTGGGTTCTGGCACATGACTATTATTCCAGCCACTTGGGAAGCTAAGGGTGGTAAGAGAGGCCACCTTGGGCCATATACTGAGACAGGATATCCTACCCCACAAACTGAAATCTCTATCATTTTTCTTTTTTGGGTTTTTCGAGGTAGAGTCTCATTCTCTAGTCCAGGCTGACCTGGAATTCACCATGTAGTCTCAGGGTGGCTTCAAACTCACAGAGATCCTCCTACCTCTGCCACCTGAGTGCTGGGATTAAAGGCGAGCACCACTACATCTAGCTATCATTTTTTTCTTCATAAAGTCAGCTATGAGAGCAAACAAAGAATATTAACCACAAGGGTATTTGAATTTGAAATGCTGAAGCTTATCTTTAAGGAGAAAACCATGGATTTCAACAAAGGCAACATAAAACAAAGACTGACCTTCCTGTTATAATATTTTGCAACTCATCACCATAATCATCTTGATGATAATGGCAGCCAGTTTGTTTATTTTACTCTTGGTTAGGTGCCAGACAGTGCTGTGCTTTGAACACAATTAACTCTGAAGATCAACAAGCTATTACAACTGACCTAAAGTAACTAGCATTAGTTATTGATGCTAGTTGATGCCAAAAGCTCCTGTTTTTTAATTACATACTTACTGGTCACCAATGAAGTATTGAAAAAATAAGAGTAATGGAAATCCACATTCTTCTAAAAGGGTTTCACCAAGTGTTAAATACTAGATCTTGTCCTGCGATCTCAATGACATGATTACCTAATTCTATTTTTTAGAAAAGTTCAGTAATTGGGAATTTTGAGAACATTCAACCTCACCTGATTTTTATAAAAAGGTACACACTTTGGGCTGGAGAGATGGCATAGCGATTAAGGCATTTGCCTGCAATGCCAAAGGACCCCGGTTCGATTCTCCAGAACCCACATAAGCCAGATGCACAAAGGGGCGCATGCATCTGGAGTTTGCACTGGCTAGATGCCCTGGCGGGCCCATTCTCATTGTCACTCTCAAATAAATAAAGAAATAAAATGTACTTAAAAGAAAGTTACACACTCTGCCATTCATTTACATACTCCGTGGGCAAAAACAAAAAGTTGCAGGACCTGAGGGAGGAGACGCATGCTTTTTCTTGGCAAAGAAGGGACAAAGTCCCAACCTAAGTTGACAAGACTGCTTTCCAATTACCAGCCCAAGTTTGCGATCGGCTTTTTTCGGCCCACCGCAGGCTTTCGCCCCTCAGCAGGCGAGCGTTACCCCATCCGGGAAGCCTCGCTGGGGCGCGCACAGCGCCGGTACGTACACTATTTCCCGCCGGCCTCCGACCGTCGTCACAGAGAGAAATGGGGACCGCTGCGAACCTGGACGTACAACTCCCAACACTGGCTTCAAGCCCGGGGCCAACCGTCCCCCGCGGCTGAGCGGCTCTAGCCCAGGCCTCCGGAGGGAGCGCGCGCCCGCCCGCCCGCACCTTCCCGCACCTTCCGGCTCTCAATCGGCGGCCATAGCAACGCCAGAGCCACCCGCCACACTGCGGGCAACGTCCGCTCGCTGCCGGAAGTGCCGTGCCGTGCCGGCCGGACGGAGGCGCACCGGAACAGGAAATGTCTCATCCGGCGTCCGAGGCGCGCATCGAGTCCTGGGCCAGCGGATTCGGAAGGTGCCACGACCTGAGCCTGCCCGTCCTCTGCCTCTTCGGGGTCGGGCTGGTCGGAACGTAGGAGTCCCCGTCCAGCCGGGTCACAGGCAAGCTCAAGCCACAGTTCCTGCCTACGCCCCTCTAGGCTACGGGGAAGCACTGTAGTTTCCGAGAGGCGGAAGTGGAGGCCATCAAAATTGCCAGACCTCGAGGCATTTTTGGGTTTCCAGGGCAGAGGGCCTCGCCCAGGTAAAATGTCTGCCCGCAAGGGACGTTTTGAAGTCACGTTTATTAAGGGACAATTGACACCAAGTGTAATTGAGTGTTGTAAAATGCATCGTTCTGGAACCGTTACTATCGTTGCCGTACCTCTGCAGCCATCTATCCCGCCCCTGGACACAGCAATGAATACTATACTGGTTGCGAGCTCTAACCTCCAACTAGAACTTGGTCCAATTAATGCCATAACAAAAACCAGTTAAATTGCCAAACCAAAGACACACTGGAGAAACTTTTTATAGAGAGACAAGAAAAGTATGGGGGCACCAGGCCTACTGTCACTGTAAAGGAATTCTAAATGTATGTTCCACTTTGTGCATCTGGCTTTACGTGGGCATGGAAATAATTTAACCCCTGGGCCATTAGGCTTTGCAATCGAGGGCCTTTGACAGCTGAGCCCTCCCCATTCCCTGGAGAAACTAGTTTTCAATCTGTGGGGTTGAAGTGACCTCATAGCAGTTACCAAGGAATGTTCATCCAATTTCTTCAGAACTGTAGGGCCTCTCACCTTGCTTGAATCCAATGTCCATAGCATTGAAACCTTCATCCTCAAGTCTCAAAGCAGGATAAAGTAATTTTTACACAACCCAGAACTCATTGGGTACCATCACCTCTCTCCAAGACTTGAATTCCAGGTCAGCCTGGGCTAGAATGAGACCCCACCTGGGGAGGGAAGGGGCAGAAACTGACACAATCTTGGGAACATTAAAGCTTTTATTTCTCAGTACATAGGGTTTGTTCTGCTTTTCTTGTTCATTATGTTTGTTACAATAACACAAAAGTAAATTTGACAATGAATTTCCCAGTTACCTATTGTACTCAAAATACTGTCTGTTGATGCCTCCATAATTTCTTCCAGGTTGCTCTAAACTGAGAAATAAACATTTACACAAAGCACTGAGAATTCAGTAAACTTTATTTAAATTGAAAAATATTTCTTGAAACTGTATATGTCAAGAAGTTTGTTATAAAAATCACCAAGAATATTTTTAAGGCAGAAAATATGTTATCAAGACCAGCTGACAAATTGTAGGGCATGGAAAGAAAAAAACAGGTTATTTACAAAAAAACATTATCTACACATGTACCCAAAAGTACAGATTTGGTGACAGAAGATCTCAGAACGTGCTGTCATCTCAGAAGCAGCTCATTATAGGCTGTTTCCTCAGGTTCTATCAACATTTAAGATCCTTCTTCATCTTCAATCTTGGGAGCCAAGTAGTACTTTAAATGTCCCATGTCAGCAATTTTATACTCCACAACTGAAAGGCAGAAAAAGTTCATTATTAAGGAGTACTACACAGAAACCATTGTACAAAACAGTGTTATCATTTATCATCTTACCAAGGGGAACATCTGCAGACATACTGAGTGTTACTGTAGGAGAAAGTGGAGTGGCTTTTGTAAAAAAGTTCAGGTACCGCAGTGCAAACGTTAGCTGAACTGGCTCATTCATTTCTATGGTCACCTGTAGGACAAAAGATTATACTGAGAAACGCCAAAAAAAGTTACAATCCCTTAGTTAGTGATTATTAGAAAATACCTTTATTGATCACTTTGGAGGATGCTACATAGTTTTAAGAAAATATGTTATTTGAGAGAGAGAGAATGGATGCATCAGGCCCTCTAGCCACTCAAAGGAACGTCAAATGTATGTTATGCATGCATCTGGCTTACATGGTTACTGGGGAACTGAACCTAGGTCCTTAGGCTTCACAGGCAAGTGTCTTAACCACTAAGCCATCTCTACTGCCCTGACACTAGTTTTGAATGTTAATAAAGGAAAACCAACAAGCATTTAGGCTGTGTTAACCTATATAAACTGCCTGAGGCAACATATAGGGAGGCTATTCTTTAGGAAAACCTAAAATAAATAAACCAGCTACTAAATGAAGGTATGAAACAAACTTTGCAAAGATCAAGACTCCAGACCTATAGCTCCCAGTTTGCAGGAAATACAGGGTAGAGGTTGACACATACGGATGAAATAAAAATCCAAACCGAAAAAAGGAGGATAAATAATCCAGTTGCTTCAACTGGAAGAGTGTAAGAGAGAAGGAAAAAACACAATGAAGGGAGGAGAAACAACGCAGGCCTGTAGCAAGGCCTAGCATGTACAAGGCCTTAGGACCAATTACCACCAAAAAAAAAAAAATAAAGTAATTACTAGGGCTGGAGAGATGGCTCAGTAGTTAAAAAGTACTTGCTTGTAAAGTCCTGGATTTGAATCTCCAGCACCCTTGTAAAACCAGATGCACAAACAGATGCGTATGTGTTTGGAGTTCATCTGTAGTGGCAAAAGGCCCTGGCAAAAGGCCTCATAAAATAAGTTTATTTTAAAAAGAGGTAATCACTAGGTTTAAATAAAGAAGCATTTCAACTAATTTCAGTGTGTGGAGTTTATTAAAATTCCAATTCATGCCGGGCGTGGTGGCACACGCCTTTAATCCCAGCACTCGGGAGGCAGAGGTAGGAGGATCGCCGAGAGTTCGAGGCCACCCTGAGACTACATAGTTAATTCCAGGTCAGCCTGGACCAGAGTGAGACCCTACCTTGCAAAAACCAAAAAAAAAAAAAAACAAACAAAAAACTTCCAATTCAGAGCACGGTGGTGCACACCTTTAATCCCTGCATGTGGGAAGCTGAGGTAGGATTACCAAGAGTTTGAGACCAGCCTAAACAAACAGAATTCCAGGTCTGCCAGCACCCCTCCCCACCCCACAAAAATCCAAATAACTTCTGAAATGAATGTGAATATTGAGAAATTCCTCACAAGCCAATGATTCCCTTGGCTGTGGTAATGTTTATATTTCAGATAAGAAATATAATACTAAGTACTTATTGCATTCTTATTACATGCCAAACAGTATGGTAAACACTTTGAATGCTATTATTCTAAAGTCTCATGAAATTGTTGTCTGCAATTTATAGAGTAATACTCAGATGAGGGGGGCCAACTTAAAAGATTTTTAAAAAATAGGGCTAGAGAGATGGCTTAGCGGTTAAGGCGCCTGCCTGCTAAGCCTAAGAACGCTGGTTCCAATCTCCAGGTCCCACGTTTAGCCAGATGCAAAGTGACTCAAGGGCTCAATGCCGCACTTGCCCACAAGGGGCGCATGCATCTGGATTTCGTTCGCAGCAGCTGAGAGGCTGCTGGCGCGCCCATTCTCTGTCTGTCTCCTTCTCCCTCTCTCTGTCTCTCTCCAAAAAAAAAAAAAGGATTTAAAAAAAAATAATTTTACTCTTCTTCAAGAAAGAAAAAGAGAAAGAATATGGGCACATTAGGGCCTCTAGTCACTGCAAATGAACTTCAGGCACATGTGCCACCTTGTGCATCTGGCTGTATGGGTACCGGGAAATCAAACCTGGATCCTTAGGCTTCTCAGGGAAGCACCGTAACTGCTAAGCCATCTCTCCAGCCCTTAAAATTTTTTAAATTACTGAGAAATGCTTGATTTCAGAAAACAGACTTAGGAATTAGGGTAGTTGGAAAATTGAATTCCGGCTGGCAGGCTTTCTAGGCAAGCATCTTTAAGCAATAAACCAACTCTTCCACCCCAAGTAGTTTCTAACTATATAGAAAACTTGACTTTATGACTTACAGCTTCATCCTCTTTATCAACATTACTTGTCTGTGATAACTTGATGTTTCCATTTCCAAGTTCTCCACTTGCAGAAAACTTCACTCCATCTTTTGCACAGGATATTACAACAGCATCTCCAATATGACTGAGATCTCGGCATATACGTGCAAATTCACCAGAAGGCATCTTGACCACACAGCTATACTCTTGTTCCTACAAAACAAAACAAAATAAAAAACTAAAAGCTAAATACAATGTCAAGTTTTGGCAAGCAAAGCCTCTTACCACTGTTTAAGACCTCCAGATACATGCACCACTTTGTGCATCTGGCTTCACATGGGTAGTGGGGAATTGAACCTGGGCCAAGCAAACACCTTTAACCATTAAGCCATCTCCCCAGTCCCCTGACTAGGTTTTGGTTTTCAAAGTAGGGTCTTGCTCTAGCACAGGCTTATCTGGAATTCACCATGTATTCTCAGGCTGGCCTCAAACTCAGTGATCCCCCTACCTCTGCCTCCCAAGTACTGGGATTAAAGGCATGTGCCACCATGCCCTGCTATTTTTAAAAAATATTCTTAAGGGCTGGAAAGATGGCATAGTGTTTAAGCCTGCAAAGCCTAAGGACCCCGGTTCGATTCTCCAGGTCCCACATAAGCCAGATGCACATGGTGGTGCATGCATCTGGAGTTTGTCTGCAGTGGCTAGAGGCCCTGGCGCACCCATTCTCACTCTATCTCCCTCTCGGTGTCTCTAACAAATAAACAAATAAAAATAAAACCTTTTTAAAAATATTTTTAATTTATAAGCAGAGAGTGAAAGAAGAGACAGAATGGGTGCATCAGAGCCTCTAGCCACTGTAAATGAACTCCAGACACATGCACTTCTGGCTTTACAAGGATACTGGGGAATGGAACATGGTTTTTAGGCTTTGCAGGCAAGAGCCTTAACCACTGAGCCATCTCTCCAGCCCCTGACTAATTTTAAACATCTCAACATTTCTCCTTTGATGTTAATAAATCTTACCAGGTGTGGTGGCACATGCCTTTAATCCCAGCCTTGGGAGGCAGAGGTAGGAGGTGAGTTCAAGGCCACCCTGAGACTACAGAGTGAATTCCAGGTCAGCCTGAACTAAACATTGAGTCCCTACCTCAGAAAACCAAAAAAAAAAGCATACTAAGAAAAAGAATTAAGGGGGAGAGGGTACATGGAGGGGTAATGCAAATAATATAGCAACAAGCAAATGAATCCAACCAATGATGAATTCTATACTACTGTGGTTTAGTAAAGTGACAGCTGTCATTCCAAATACTAAAATTCCAGAAGAGGCCCTGGCATGCCCATCCCACCCCCTCTGCTTGCAAATGAATGAAATATATATATATATATATATATATATATATATATATATATATATATATATATATATATATTACATATCCCACCTTGCACCATGCATGGGCACATATCATGTACTGCAAAGAACAACACTAGAAGAAACAGATACTTACTGGAATTCCAAGTTGCTCAACATCTAAATCCATTAACTTCATTTCATAGTCTGAAACTTTCTCTTGATCTATCAAAAGAAAGATGTTACTGAAGCACATGTTTGTAATTACAATGTAAATTTTACCACCTGCATCACATTCTCTTAAAATTCAGTTTTGAGAATTAATGTTATACTTCAATTTCGTCTAAGATAACTTAAAAAGTGTATAACTTAGCCGGGCATGGTGGCGCACGCCTTTAATCCCAGCACTCGGGAGGCAGAGGTAGGAGGATCGCCGAGAGTTCGAGGCCACCCTGAGACTACATAGTTAATTCCAGGTCAGCCTGGACCAGAGAGAGACCCTACCTTGCAAAACCAAAAAAAAAAAAAAAAAAAAAAAAAAAAAGTGTATAACTTGCAGAGCATGGTGACACACGCCTCTAATCCCAGCACTTGGGAGGCAAAGGTAGGAGGATTGCTGTGAGTTCAAGGCCACCCTGAAACTAATTCCAGGCCTGCCTGGGCTAGTGATACCTTACCTTGAAAAGGAGAAATGGGGGGCTGGAGAAATGGCTTAGCGGTTAAGGCACATGCCTGTGAAGCCCAACTACCCTGGTTTGATTCTCCAGGTCCCACATAAACCAGATGTACATGGTGGAGCATGCGTCTGGAGTTCGTTTGCAGTGACTAGAAGCCCTGGCATGCCCATTCTCTCAAATAAATAAATAAATAAAAATAAAATCTTTTTTTAAAAAGTGTGTAACTTACTTGGTGCTTCAAATACTAGTGCCAAGGTATCAGCGTTATCTTCAGCCCTTAGTGTAATGATATCTTCATTGCCAGCACATTTTAATATTTTGGACATGCTAGAACACAAGACACAAGACTTGAAATCAACACCACACACTCAACATCTAGATCTCTAAAGCAATTAAAGGTAGTTGCCATTTTTACACATCAGCTGCGATAAACTGCTTGTGCGAAGACCAAATGTGCCTTTTGGAGAGAGGGGCATATAATGGCCCAGTCTTTTTTACTCTGAGGCAGGGTGTCGCTCTATAGTTCCAGTCAACTCAAGGCGATTCTACCTCAGCATCCGGAGAGCTGGGACTAAAGGCATGAGCTACCATGCTCGGCTCTCGTCCAGGCATTTTGTAATGCAAGCCGGCACTAGGAAAACTCCCTGCCAGCGGCAACTTCACTTTTTATAAAAGTAAGACTATCTTCAAAATATCAAATTCCAGAGGATAGAGTAAATTATGTGCAAGTGATGATCATAAAACTTTTTTGAGATAAGGCTTAGCTTTGGTATGCTTGTATGCGATCTTAAGGTTATAAGAGGCATGACCTAACATGCCCGGGTTCTTAAAGTAGTCTTTTCCCGCCACCATCCGCTTTGTGACTTTGGCGCGGAAAAAGCCGGCTCGCGCGGCTGCCAGCGCGCGCTTTTCGGAACCGCGCGCTCTACTGCGCTGGGCCCGGCGCCGCCGGCCAATGAGAAGCCGCGTCGGGCCCACGCCAGCCAACGAGAGCCGGGCCGGGGGCGCTCCCGCCAAGAGCCCAAGTTGGCGGCGCGCCAGGGCCGGGCACCCCCACGGGCCCGCACTCACCTGGTGAGGTTCACACCCATGGCCAGGTTGCGGTCGCAGCGGTAGGTGTCGAAGCCTTCGGAGCGCAAGGTGAGCTGCACCAAGGAGACGTGCGACGAGTCCATGCTCTGCAGGTTCACGCCGCCCGAGCTGATGTCCCAGCAGGCCTCGTTGATGAGGTCCTTGAGCGCCTCCAGCACCTTCTTCAAGATGGAACCCTGGACCAGGCGCGCCTCGAACATGGTGGCGGAGTAGCAAGACAGGTGGACAGGAGAAGGGACCAGCGGGCTTAGGCGTCCTTGGTTCCTCAAGGGACAGAGTGGAGAAGACCCGACACCGGCGACGACCGCTCGCGCACTGCGCCTGCAACCGTTTAATGCTGCCGCGTCTGCAAGCGCGCGTCCCGCGCCACTCCCTGTCGACGTCACCACGTATCCTGCCCACTTCCGGAAGCTCGGACCAATCGGTACCCGCTGAGGGCGCAGAGCCCGGCCCGCCGGGTAGCTATTGGACGGCGTGTGTGCGGGGGGCGGGCGGTGCGCTATGCGGGGCGGGAGATGAGCGCCCAGGGGAGGGGTGAGCTCTGGCCCGGCTCCTCCTCCCCAGTGTCTCTTCGTGGACGTTGGTTCGAGGCTATCCCGGCGGCGGTATGACCTGGCCCTCAGGCCCAGCACTATATGCTGCCACAGCATCTTCAGAAGCAGCAAGTTTGACCTTGAAAGAGAAAGTGAAGTGCAAATCATGTCTATCCTAAGCCGAAGAATATAGCTGGGGTTTTGTTTGTTTGGGTTTTTGTTTTGTTTTGTTTTGTTTTGTTTTGTTTTGTTTTTCGAGGTAGGGTTTCATCTAGCCCATGCTGACCTGCAATTCACTATGTAGTCTCAGGGTGGTCTTGAACTCACAGCGATCCTCCTACCTCTGCCTCCCGAGTGCTGGTCTTAAAGGCGTGTGCCACCACGCCAGCATAGCTGTTTTTCGAAAAAAGTTTTTGCTACTCAAGTGAAGCAGTCTGTAAAATACCAAACAAGAAAGAGGTGTACAAATATTTTTGCTACACACCCATCATTACAATTAAAATTTTTCTATATATGTCACTAAACTTTTTAAAAACTTATTTATTTATTTATTTATTTATTTATTTATTTATTTATTTAAGAGAGAGAAAGAGGCACAGAGAGAGAGAATGGGCACACCAGGGCCTCTAGCCACTGCAAATGAACTCCAGACGCATGTGCTCCCTTGTGCATCTGGCTTACGTGGGTCCTGCAGAATCAAATGGGGATCCTTTGGCTTTGCAGGCTAACGCCTTAACTGCTAAGCCATTTCTCCAGTCCCTCACTAAACTTTTTACACAGATTAACATATACCTTCAAACCGAAGCAAACACTTCTGAGAAGTACATTTTAATTTTTAAAATATTTTTGCACATGTGTGTGTATGGGCACACTTGGGTTGCTTGTTGAGGCAAACCAAAGGCACACTTGCCACTTTTTACATCCAGCTTTTCTTAGGTGGCTGGAGAATTAACCTGGGCCTGCAGCCTTTTCCAGCAAACACCCTTAACCATTGGACAATCACCCCAGTTCTTTTTTTTTGGTTTTTCGAGGTAGGGTGTCACTCTGGCCTAGGCTGACCTGGAATTCACTATGTACTCAGGGTGGCCTTGAACTCAGGGCAATCATCCTATGTCTGCCTCCCGAGTATTGGGATTAAAGGTGTGCACCACCGCGCCTGGCTCCCAGTTCATTAATTTTATGTCACAGAGGTGTATTAATACTTCTCAAGATTCATAGCCCATATATTTGTCCTATCAAGTTCCTGTTATACTTAAAACATCAGAGCTGAGCATGCTTGGCACACGCCTTTAATCCAAGCACTCTGGAGGCAGAGGTAGGAGGATCACTGTGAGTTCAAGGCCACCCTGTGACCACATAGTGAATTCCAGGTCAGCCTGGGCTAGAGTGAGACCTTCCTCAAAAAACCAATAAAATAAAATAAAAATAAATAAAAATTTTATAAAGTAGTGTTTTAGCAAGGTGAAGTGGTACACACCTGTGATCCCAGCACTTGGGCAGCTGAGGTAGGATTTGCAGTTTAAGGCCAGCTTGTCTATATGCCAAGACTCTTACTCAAAGAAAAAAGGGGGAAAAAGAAGAAAAAAAGGATCTTTGTGTACATTTTTCAATTGTTTTATTTACATTTTTCTCTAGGTTTTGCTTACTTGTTTTTCTGGTGTTGGAGATCTAACCAAATCATTCAAAAACTCAACCACTGAGCTCTAGCTCCAGCCAGCCTGCCCCACCTATTTTATTTATTTATGTGTTTGTTTGTTTATTTATTTATTGAAACAGGGTTATTCATGTTGCTTTTTAGCTCACAATCCTTGTACCTCAGCCTCTGGAGTTGAACAGCTGGGATTACAGGTTGTGCCAACAGGCCCAGTTCTTTAGTTGCTTGCAATATCTTCTCTTGGTCTGTAGAATTCTTCAGCTTTTCTACATTTATCTAAGTACGGAGAGGTACAGATGTAGTTTTCTTTATCCTGCTCAGGGAATTAAAATTTCAATTTGTTTAACCAAGTCTATATTATCCTCAACCATTATGATTGTAAATGTGGACTTTCAACATTTACAACATTTAAAGGCGTATTTATGTACACCTTTAATCCCAGCACTTGGGAGGCAGAGGTAGGAGGATCACTGGGAGTTCGAGGCCACCCTGAGACTACATAGTGAATTCCAGGTCAGCCTGGGCTATAGTGAAACCCTACCTTGAAAAACCAAAAATAAATAAACAAATAAATAAATATTGACTTTCCCTTCTCTGTTCTTTCCCTTGACATTTCTTTTGTATATATATATACATAAATTATATATAAAATATACAATATGTATAAAACACACACACACACACACACATATATATATAAAGCACAGAGAGAAATCAAGAATGGGGGAAGGAGGGAATGGTTGCATCAGGGCCTCTGCCACTGCAAACAAACTACAGATGCATGCGCACGACTTTGTACATCTGGTTTTGCATGAGTACTGGAGAGTCGAACACAGGCTGTCAGGCTTTGCAAGCAAGTGCTTTTAATGGCTAGGCCATCTCTCCAGTCCACCTTTGGCATTTCTTTTTTCTTTCTTTTGAGGTTGGGTCTTTCTCTAGCCCAGGCTGACCTGGAATTAGTAGTCTCAGGCTAGCCTCAAACTCAGAGCCATCCTCCTACTTCAGCCTCCTAAGTGCTGGGATTAAAGAAAAGCATTCCTATTATTTCCCCACATTCATAGTTTCCCACTCAGAGCTGCTGCTATTGTATTGTCATGTAGTGTTATGCTTTGTCAAGGATATTGATGGCAGAGCATTTTTTTTTTTTTTTTTTTTTTTTTGGTTTTGCGAGGTAGGGTCTCACTCTGGTCCAGGCTGACCTGGAATTAACTATGTAGTCTCAGGGTGGCCTCGAACTCTTGGCGATCCTCCTACCTCTGCCTCCCGAGTGCTGGGATTAAAGGCGTGTGCCACCACGCCTGGCTGGCACAGCATTTTTCAAGAGTGGCCTTGTTGTCTCCAGAGTTTCTTTCAAGCCCCTGCCATACATTTGTAAATTGTTTTTTTTTTTTTTTTTTTTTGTAAATTTTAAAATATTTTTGTATTCTTATTTATTTATTTATTTATTTGAGAGAGAAAGAGACAGGTAGAAAGTCAGAAAGAGAGTGAGTATGGACATGCTAGGACCTCCCACCAATGCAAAGGAATGCTGCTCTGTGCATCTGGCTTTACATGGGTGCTGGGGAATTGGACCTAGAAAGTCAGGCTTTCAGGTTTTGCTGAACCATCTTTTTTTTTTTTTTTTTTTTGCTTTTTTGAGGTAGGGTCTCACTTTGGCTCAGGCTGACCTGGGATTCACTATGTAGTCTCAGGGTGGCCTCAAACTCTCTGCGATCCTCCTACCTCTGCCTCCCAAGTGCTGGGATTAAAGGCGCGTGCCACCACGCCCCGCTCCTGAAGATCTTTTAAATGTCAGTTAAACTCCACTGGTTGCAGTATATGTGCTTATAACCTATGGTTGGAGAAGACCTTTTTGAGGAGGTAGCTTTTTTTATTTTTTATTTTATTTTTTATTTTTTTGTCTTTTGAGGTAGGGTCTTGCTCTATCCCATGTTGACCTGAAATTCACTATATAGTCTCAGGGTGGCCTCAAATTTATAGGGATCCTCATCCTCATACCTCTGCCTCCTGAGTGCTGGGATTAAGGGCATGCACCTCCACACCTGCTGAGGAGGTAGCATTTTTATTAGAAGCTAGCTGTTTGGAAAGTAGAAGAAAGAGCATTTTAGGTTGAGATAATAGAGTTAAAAAGGTGGGCATTAGAGCTAGTGATGTAGCCCAGTGGCAAAGTACTTGCAGAACATGCACATACTTAGGTCCACAGTCAGTAGTTTTTGTCGAACTGAAAAGTTGACATATCCAAGATGTATTGAACAATGTGGGGAGTGATGCAGTTGATGTTGAAAGAAAGGCAGAGGCAGGTCATACAGGACTGTGCAGATCCTCTATAAGTAAAAAGGATAGTTAGAATTTCTCTCTCCCACACACATTCTCTCTCTCTCTTTTTCTCTCTCAAATCATACAGGATTATAAGCCCTCTGTAAGTGAAGTTACAATCTTCCCCATCCCACCCCCTTCCACACATAGCATCTCACTGTTCAGCCCACGCTGGTCTGGAACTCATTATATATAGTTCAGGATGACCTTGAGTTCAGGGAAGTCCTCTCTCAGCCTCTTGGATGCTAGGATTACAAATGTGAGTCACAATAGCTAAGTGTTTTAAATTTTTGTTGGAGGGCTGGAGAGATGGCTTAGCGGTTAAGGCACCTGCCTGCCAAAGCCTAAGAATGACCATTTGATTCTCCAGGTCCCACGTTTAGCCAGATGTAGTGACACAAGGGCGCAATGCCACACTTGCCTACAAGGGGGTGCAACACATCTGGATTTCGTTCGCAGCAGCTGAGAGGCCACTGGTGTGCCCATTCTCTTTCTGTTTCTCTCTCTCTCTCTCAAAAAAAAAATCATTATGTAAAAAAGATTTTATTGGAGCCCATAGAATAGTTGGATGAGGCATTGGCACTGGGCTGAGACCAGTTTAATCACAGAAACTAAGCTTTGGCTGGTTATACAATTAACTCGTTCAACTACAACCAATTGACAGTTGATTGACTAAGTTGTAGTCAATTAAGTTGTTTTCTAGTTCTCATCTGTGGTTTCCTATAAATGCTGTCTGAACCCAGGAGTGGTGGTGCTTGCCTTTAATCCCAGCACTCGGGAGGCAGAGGTAGGAGGATCGCCATGAGTTCAAGGCCACCCTGAAACTAATGAATTCCAGGTCAGCCTGAGCTAGAGTGAGACCTTGAAAACCAAAAAAAAAAAAAAAAAAAAAAAAAAAAAAAAAAAAAAAACTTGGGGTGGGGGATGGTGGTCCTGGAGAGATGGCTTAGCAGTTAAGGCACTTGCCTGCAAACCTAAAGGACTCAGGTTTGATTCTCCAGGACCCATGTAAGCCAGATGCACAAGGTGTAGCATGTGTCTGGAGTTCATTTGCAGTGGTGGGAGGCCACACCCATTCTCTCTCTCTTTCTAACTGCCTCTCTCTCTCTCTCTCTTTTTTTTTTTTTTTTTTTTTTTTTTTGGTTTTTCAAGATAGGGTCTCGCTCTAGTCCAGGCTGACCTGGAATTTACTATGTAGTCTCAGGATGGCCTTCAACTCACGGTGATTCTCCTACCTCTGCCTCCCGAGTGCTGGGATTAAAGGCGTGTGCCACTACACCCAGCTTCTCTATCAAATGAATAAATAAATAAATAAATAAATAAATAAATAAACAAAATAAATAAAATAAAATGGAGGATTGTCATGAGTTCGAGGCCACCCTGAGACTACCAAGTGAATTCCAGGTCAGCTTGGGCTAGAGCAAGACCCTACCTCGGAAACCCCCCCACCAAAAAAAATGCTGTTTGATCATGTTGTTAGCCTTTATTCTCAAAACCTGCTTGGGAAAGTTAGACTTGAGTTTTGGAGCTGGTTGATTCTTGAATGGTGTTTTATTTTGTAATTCTTTGCTTAAATAAACCTTACTAAATTCAGTTGGTTTAAGGGATTTTTTTTAATTTTAGTTTTTAAATATTTTTATTTATTTTCAAGCAGAGAGAGAGAGAGGAAGAGATCAAATAAACTCCAGATACATGCAGCACTTTGTGCATCTGGCCTTATGTGGGTACTGGGAAATCAAACTTAGGTCATTAGGTTTTGCAGGCCAGTGCCTTAACTGCTGACATCTTTCCAGCCTCTTTTTAAAAATATTTTATTTTATTTTATTTATTTGAGAGAAAGAAAGAGAGAGAAAATGGGCATGCCAGGGCCTCCAGCCACTGCAAACGAACTCCAGACACATGTGCCCCCTTGTGCATCTGGCTAATGTGGGTCCTGGGGAATCAAACCTGGGTCCTTTGACTTTGCAGGTAAACGCCTTAACTGCTAAGCCATCCCTCCAGCCCAGCCCTTTTCTAAAAACTATTTTATTTTTTTGGAATTTTCAAAGCAGTGTTTCTATTTTATTTTATTGTATTTTTTGGAATTCTTTTTTCTATGAGAGAGAGATAAAGGTAGAGAGAGAGAAAGAGAGAATGGGCACACCAGGGCCTCTAGCCACTGTAAATAAACTATTAAAATATTATTTTAATTTTAATGCTGGGATAGCTCCTCAAGGAAGCTAGGAATAAGTTATACCATTGAGAGTTTGTTTCCCACCTCTGGAATTTTCCTTTCAATAAGACAAAAGGAAATTTACTTTAAAAAGCCAGAGGAGGAGCCGGGCATGGTGGCGCACACCTTTAATCCCAGCACTTGGGAGGCAGAGGTAGGAGGATCACTGAGAGTTCGAGGCTACCCTGAGACTACATAGTTAATTCCAGGTCAGCCTGGACTAGAGTGAAACCCTACTTTGAAAAACCAAAAAAAAAAAAAAAAATGCCAGAGGAGGGCTGCAGAGATGGCTTAGCAGTTAAGGCACTTGCCTGAAAAGCCAAAGGACCCAGGACCTACATAAGCCAGATGCACAAGGTGGCACATGCATCTGGAGTTCGTTTGCAGTGGTTGGAGGCCCTGGTGTGCCCATTCTCTCTCGCTCTCTCCCTCTCCCTGTCTGTCTTTCTCAAATAAATAAATTAAAATAAAATAAAATAAAATACAGGGGCTGGAGAAATGGTTTAACATTTAAGGTGTATGCCTGTGAAGCCAAAGGATCCCAGTTCGATTCTCCAGGACCCATGTAAACCAGATGCACGAGGGACACATGCATCTGGAGTTTATTTGCAGTGGCTAGAGGCCCTGATGTGCCCATTCTCTCTTTCTCTCTTTCTGCCTCTCTTTCTCAAGTAAATAAATAATTAAAAATATATTTTTGAAAAAGTGGTGCATGCATCTGGAGTTCATTTGCAGTGTCTGGAGGCCCTGGTGCACCCATTCTCTGTCTTTCTGTCTGCCTCATATTCTCTCTCTCTCTCATCAAATAAATAAAATATTTTTAAATTATGAATTATTAAGTTTATGTAGGGAGAAAACATGAGTTATGAGGTTTATTGTCAGAGGAATTAAGATCCTAGGGAGGAGACGAGCTGAGAGACTCAAGTCAGAGAAGAATTAAGATCCAGGGAGGATACTGGCTAAAAGACTCAAGCCAGAGGATAATTCTCCTTGCCTGGCTGGAAAGGGAGTGGGGAAATGGAGGGAATGCCCATCATAGAGAAATCGGGGGGGGGGGGTTTGCAGGTAAAAGGGGCTCTGAAGGAGACACTCATAGGTGGAAGTCAAGGCATGAGAAACAAAAGAGCCCCTTCAAATAAAAGACCAGAAATAGTGAAGGACTCAAAGATTAAGGGAAAGTCATACATGTAATCAAACTGAGAAGCCACCACAAAGCAAGACACAGGTAGAAGAGAGGAAACACCCAGGCCAAGAGAAGTGTGACCCACCCCCTCCTTCCCAGCCAGGCTAAGAAGGAGAGAGATAGACTTACATGCCTGTTCAGGCCAGGTCACAGGCAATACTTAAAATATCTTTAAAAATGAATGATAACCAGAATGATGACACATCTCTGTCTCAAAAATGTTTCATATAGAATTATTAAACTTTTGAAGTTGACGATATCTTTAATGCCTAACAACATTACCTTTTCTAGGTAAATGATGACAAATCTGTGCCATGGACAATTATAAAGGCTTTTAAGACACTCTGCAAAGTCTCCCATCCCCCAACTGTCAGGGCTGTGAACTTCCAGAGAACTCATTCACCCCTGGCCACCTGACACTAAGAGGAATACAGGTGAGCACTCAGCATTGGTGAGATTAGAAGCCATCCCAAAAGATAACAGGGCTTACTTATACAAAGCCAGATACATAGGCCTGCACTGGAAGTGCTAATCTCTCCATATCAGGAAAGGTTATGTGTTACATTTGAATGATATATTCTTTTTTTTTTTTTTTTTTTTTTTTTTTTTTTTCTCGAGGTAAGGTCTCACTCTGGTCGAGGCTGACCTGGAATTAGCTATGTAGTCTCAGGGTAGCTTCGAACTCATGGCAATACTCCTACCTCTGCCTCCCGAGTGCTGGGATTAAAGGCGTGTGCCACCACGCCTGGCTTTGAATGATATATTCTTGGTTGGCTTTACCCTTTTCAAATAAGCTGTATTTTGCTGTTGACTATTGTTAACTTTGACGTTTCCTAATTTTTAGGGTCTTTTTCTTTTTAAAATTTTTTATTTAATTTTTTATTTTATTTATTTGAGAGAGAGAAAGAGGCAGAGAGAGAGAAAAAGAGAGGGAAAGAATGGGCATGCCAGGGCCTCCAGCCACTGTGAATGAACTCCAGATACATGTGCCCCTTTGTGCATCTGGTTTATGTGGGTCCTGGAGAATTGAACCAGGATCCTTTGGCTTTGCAGGCAAATGCCTTAACCACTAAACATCTCTCCAGCCCCTTTGTCTTTTTCTTAAGTCACTATTGGGGGCAGGGACTGACTGTCCCCAGGCTGACTTGGAACCCATTTAAAACTAGAAATCTCAGCTGGGAGTGGTGGCACATGCCTTTAATCCCAGCACCTGGGAGGCAGAGGTAGGAGGATTGCCATGATTTCGAGGCCACTCTGAGACTACATAGTGAATTTCAGATTTCAGGTCAGCGTGGGCTAGAGTGAGACCCTACCTTGAAAAACCAAAAAACAAAACAAAACAAAACAAAAAAACCTCCTAGTTGACAGGATTAAGGGTGTGAGACAACACACACCCTTAGGGACTTTGGTTTTACTAGATTATCTGTTTAGTTTAATCCTCTCACTTGTATAAATATTCTGTGCTGGTTTTGATTGAATGTCTGTATTGCTCAGTTGAATTTTACAATTTGCCAGTAATTTGCTTCACCCAGTCTACTACAATACTTGAATAGCAGGCAAACTCAACACCTAGGGTCACTTCTGCTGTTTCACTTGGAGTATAAAAGCTACACCTGGCACCTTAAACTCCTACACTAAAGATATATAAAGGCAGATTTACATTGCTAACAACGCTGCAGATAATTAGACAACCCAAGCATCAAATTAACTCAAGATGCAAAAATCTCTGCATTATAGTACAAGAAACACACAAAAAATCAAGACAATACAATACCACCAAAAGTTATAAATCCATCAGAAATGACCTCCAGTGAGACTGCTTTAGGTGAAATGCCTGACAAAGATTTAAAAAAAAAAAAAGATTATACCTATATTTAAATAAATTAATGAAGAAATCAAAAGAATCAAAGAAGAAAACCAACTTCTGGACTAGAAAAATGGCTTAGTGGTTAAGGCATTTGCCTGTGAAGCCAAAGAATCCCAGTTCAATTCTCCAGGACCCACGTAAGCCAGATACAGAAGGGACACATGCATCTAGAGTTCATTTGTAGTGGCGTAAGGCCCCTGGTGTGCCCATTCTCTCTGTCTGCCTCTCTTCTATCTCTCTCTCTGCTTGTTAATAAATGAAAATAAAAATAAATTTAAAAAATTAAAAAGAAATAAATAAAAATTTTAAAAAAGAAAAGAAAAAGAAAACCAACTCCTGAAGGAATCCCAAGAGAATGCAGGAAACCATCTTAATGAAATAAGTAGGTCAATGCAAAACATGAGTAAGGAAATAGAAATAACGAAAAAATACTGATCAAAAATACTAGAAATGAAAAACAGAAGCTGAGTGTGGTGGCTCACGCCTTTAATCTCAGCACTCGGGAGGCAGAGGTAGGAACATTGCCATGAGTTCGAGGCCACCTTGAAACTACATAGTTAACTCCAGGTCAGCCTGAGCTAGAGCAATACTTTACCTTGAAAAAAAAAAAAAAAAGATGCTGGGCGTGGTGGCGCACACCTTTAATCCCAGCACTCAGGAGGCAGAGGTAGGAGGATCGCTGAGAGTTCAAGGCCACCCTGAGACTACATAGTTAATTCTAGGTCAGCCTGGACCAGAGTGAGACCCTACCTCGCAAAACCAAAAAAATAAGAAAGAAAGAAAAGAAAAAAGAAAAATAGAGTAAGTCACATAGAAAACTTTGTAAAATGTCTCACCAGTAGAACAGTAGAATGGATCAAGAAGAGGACAGAATATCTAAAGTAGAAGACCAGGTGGCAGATCTAACAAAGAGAAAGACCAACTAATAGGAAGGCATGAATGGGAATTTCAAGTCATTCGAGACACTATGAAGAGATCAAACATAAGAATTCAGGGCATAATAGAAGGAGAAGAAATGCACTCCAAAGGTTTAACAGGTATTTTCAACAAAATTATAGAAGAAAACTTCCCAAGTGAGGTCAGGGGAAGAGATTGAGTAAAGGAAAGGTGGAGGGAGAGCTAATCAAAATCTAAGAGAATATAAATAAGTCATATGGAAATCTACTTTTCTTGGACAATGGTACACTCAGAAGCCATAGATTGTTACTAGAAAATTTTCAGTCACAGGAGTGGGATACCTGTTAGATCTGACAGGTCCCAATGTGGAGTCACAAAAGACAGCAGATGGCGACAGAGACATAAGGAAGTGGCTTATCCACATTCCTCAAGAAACTGCCCAGCCTTTATCCCCTCCTTGCCTGCAAAGCACTCAGGTCATGGTTTCCTGCCCCCTTATTTTGTAAAACACCTGGTCACTGTTCTGGTGTCACACCCTGGCTATCTTAGATCTCCCCTCAGCTCTTCCTTTCCTCACCTTCCCCCAGCTGAAAACCCTATAAATCCCACTACCTGAGGAACTCAGGTGGGCTGTGCTCCTCTCTTGTGAGCCAGCCCTGGCAGCTCATGCTTTTCCCAAATAAAAGCTTTCATCTTTGCCTCAGAGTGGTTTGCATGGTCATGGTCACTCCCGAACCTTATAATACCTTCCAATGAGTTGTTGGCCAGGGAGGTCACAGATACCTCCAAAACATTATAGGCCATTGCCGAGGCCCTTGGTTTCCCACCAGGAATAGCTGGTAAGATCCTCTTTCTGAAGACTCCACATACTTAGGCTGTAAGGTCACTGAGAAATCCTGCTGGAGCTGAGCTGAAAGCCTCCTCCATGTGGACCAGCTGACAGAAAGCTGGAAAAAGTTACAGTGCATGCAGTTCAATGGGAGAGAGAAAACCCCAGTGAAGATACTCAACAGTGAACATTGCAAGCCAGTGGGGAGAGGGAGGGAAGTTTAATGGGATATTGTCTACAATTAAGGAAGTTGTCAATAAAAAGTAACTAATTTAAAAAGTAATAATAATAATAATAATAAACTTCCCCCAAGTAGGGAAAATGATCCCAATACAGATATAGGAAGCCTATTGAATGCCAAACATACAAAATCAGGAAAGAACTTCTCACTGTCACATTATAATTAAACTACAAAACACCCAAACCAAAGAAAATATATTGAAAGCAGTTAGAAAAATCAAGTCACATACAAAGGTAAGGCCATCAGGATCACAGCAGATTACTCAACACAAACTTTAAAAGTCAGCGCTTTTGTCGCCGGAAGGTCTCCCAAGTCCAGGAGACAGCCTTTGTTTGGCGCTTGCGCGGGCGCCAAATAAAATTTCTTTATTCAAAAGTACTTTTTTTTTTTTAAAGCCACATCACTCCTTTTCTCAGTTCCTCCTTCGCGGCGGTGTGGCTGTTGCGGCTGCGACGGGGCGAGAACAGAGCGACACAGCCGGGCTTTGCGACGAGGTGTCGCCGCCGGGCGCGATGGCCGAGCCCCCGGCGTGTCTCTCCACACAGGACGTGGGGAAGGTATGGAAGCAGAAAAGAAAGCTATTTCGCTTCTTTCTAAATTACGGAATGAGTTGCAAACAGATAAACCAATCATCCCCTTAGTGGATGACTGTGTTGATGCTGATATATGGAATAAGTACCTCGAATATCAGCAGAATCTTTTGAGTAAGAGTGATGGGAAACCACGCTGGTTCTACTCCCCGTGGCTGTTTGTGGAATGCTACATGTACCGCAGAATTCATGAAGCAATTATCCAGAGCCCACCAATCCAGGACTTTGATGTATTTAAAGAAAGCAAAGAAAGAAATTTCTTTGAGTCACAGGAATCTATCATTGCTCTCTGTACGTACTTGCAAGAGTCTCTGAGACCAGTGGAAGACCCAGATGAAAATCAGCTGAAAAAGGAGTTTTTTAAACTTCTGCAGATCTCACTCTGGGGAAATAAGTGTGACCTGTCTCTGTCGGGGGGAGAAAGTAGCTCCCAGAAGATCAATGTCATAAGCGTTTTGGAAAACCTAAAGCCATTCATTTTAGTGAATGATATGGAACATCTTTGGTCATTGCTTAGTAAATGGAAGAACACAAGAGAAGAAGCGTCCATAGTTAGAGTGGATATTGTTCTGGATAATTCTGGCTTTGAACTTGTTACAGATTTAGCATTAGCTGACTTCTTGTTGACTTCTAACTTGGCCACTGAAATTCATTTTCATGGAAAAACTATTCCCTGGTTTGTTTCAGATACTACCATACATGACTTTAATTGGATAATTGAACAAATGAAACAGAGTAACCACAAGTGGATGTCCAAGTGTGGGGCTGATTGGGAAAATTACATTAAAACAGGTAGATGGATTTACAAAGATCATATATTTTGGACTCTGCCCCACCCATTCTGTGCCATGCCCCAGGTTGCCCCTGACTTATATGTTGAACTACAAAAGGCATGTTTAATTTTATTCAAGGGTGATTTGAATTATAGGAAGTTGACAGGTGACAGAAAATGGGAGTTTACAACTCCATTTCACCAGGCTTTGCACGGCTTCCACCCTGCACCTCTGTGCAGCATCCGAACACTGAAGGCTGAGCTTCAGGTTGGCCTGCGGCCTGGGCAGGCTGAGGAGCTCACAGCTTCTGAGCCCAACTGGCTGACCACTGGCAAGTTTGGCATCTTTCAGTTTGATGGTCCACTCTGAATCAGCTCAGGAGCTCCTCTTGTGTAGAAAGATGTAAGAATCCCTTCCACCCCTGTCCACTGAGCAGTGCATGGATCTGATCCCCTGGCTGAGGGCTGCCCAGCATCTCAGCTCTCCTTTGCTTGCCTACACTGGGTGGTATTTCCTTAGACAAGTGGCTTGAATAGAATGTTTTGAGTACAGAAGGCTTTAAGCCAGTTGCTTATATTTCTGTTGGAATTTGTCACTATCTCAAGATAAATGCCCTTAAATGAACTTATTTTTGATAGGGTAGAATGCAAAATATAAATGAGTTCTGCCTTACAAGTTAGTTAACCTTGCTTTTTTTCCCTAAACAGTAGACTGCATGGTATTATCTCAGGAAGCAAAGAATTTTATTTAATTTAAATTCGGGCTCTTGAAATAATGGCTCAGTGAAAACATACATTTTGACAACTCTTTGTAAAGAGGCATTTCTTGCAACTGTGATGCTTGAACACATAAAAAAACTTACCTCATAAGTGAATTATAACTTCTTGCACTATATGTCATTTTAATAACCTGTTTTATGTGTATATATTTGTATTTTGATTGACATGTGAAATGAATGTTAACAAGCACAAAATTGAACAGTGAAATAGTATCTGATGAAATGTGTTATCTTTCACATTCTAGTTGTGATAGCAAATGAATTATTACTGCACAGGTATTTTTTCGTTTTTCTTTTTTTTTTTTTTTTTTGCACAGGTATTTTAAATCAGCAGATTTTTAGTTAGCAGTTTTAGAAAAATATCATAGATAGAAAAGATGCATTGAATTTAGATACTGCCAATCATAAGTTTACCTTTTATATTATACTTTTATTGGCCAGTACCACAGTTATTAAACACTAAAAATTCATGTCTGTTTTGAAACTGAAATTGGAAATAAACTTGGAAATGTTTTCTTGCACTGGAATAATAAAATTTTTACTGGAAAAAAAAAAAGTCAAAAGGGCTTGGAATGATGTATTCCAAGTTCTGAAAGGTAACAACTGTCAACCAAGATTACTTTATCCAGCAAAGCTATCCATTTAAATAGAGAAATAAGTACATTCCATAACAAAAGCAGGCTAAAGGAATACTTGAAGACAAACCCAGCTCTAAAGAAAATATTTGTAAGTATCCTTCATGCTGAAGAGAACGAAAAGCACACATAAGGAACCTGGGGGAAAAAAAACCATAGTCAAATACTAGTTAACAGAGCAAAAGCAAAACCAGAAGAACTACAAAACAAGAACAATGGCAAAAATAAATACACATCTTTCAATAATAACTCAGTGTGAATGACTTCAATACCTACCCCAAGCAAAAGACACAGGATTGCAGACTGGGTTAAAAAACAGGATCCTGCCAGGAATGGTGGTGCATGCCTTTAATCCCAGCACTAGGGAAGCAGAGGTAGGGGGATCATTGTGAGTTCAAGACCACCCTGAGACTACAACTGCATTTGTTACCTCCAAGAAATTTACCTTTCTACAAAAGATGGACACTATCTTATGGTGAAAGGTTGGAAAATGGTGTTTCAAGCAAACAGGCCTAGAAAACAAGCAGGGGTCACTATCCTAATATCTGACAGGTTAGACTTAGGACCAACATTAATTAGGAAAGATAAGAAAGGTCATTTTATACTGATTAAAGGAACACTTCAACAGGAGGACATTACAATGCTAAACATATATGCACCTAACATGGAGGCTTCCAATTTCATCAAACAAACACTACTAGAACTAAAATCACAGATATAACACCAAACACAGTTGTAGTGAGTGACTTCAACACCCCACTCTCACCAATTGACTGGTCAACCTGGCAAAAAATAAACAGAGATGCATCTGGATTAAATGAGGTCATAGAACAAATGGACCTCACAGATATCTAAAGGACATTTCACCCAAATGCTGCAGAATACACATTCTTTTCAGCAGCACTTGGAACATTCTCTAAAATAGACCATATACTAGGACAGAAAGCAAATCTTAACAAATACAGGAAAATTGAAATAATTATTTGCACTCTATCTGATCTCAATGGGATTAAACTACAAATCAATAGCAAGAAAAGCTATAAAGCATACACAAAATCATGGAAACTAAACAAAACACTACTAAGTGATGAATGGGTCAATGAAGAAATCAAGAAGGAAGTAAAAAAAATTCATAGAAGCAAATGATAATGAGAACACAACATACCAAAACCTTTGAGACACATTGAAGATAGTCCTAAGAGGTGAATTTATAGCTTTAAGTGCCTATATTAAGAAATCAGAAAGGTCACAAGTAAACAACTTAATGCTTCACCTTAAGGCCTTCTCAAAAGAAGTACAAGGCAAACAAAAAATCATTAGATGGGAAGAAATAATAAAGATTAGGGCAGAAGTTAATAAAATAGAAACCAAAAGAAAAAAAATCCAAAGAATCAGTGAAACAAAGAGTTGGTTCTTTGAAAGGATAAACAAGGTTGATAAACCCTTAGCAAATCTGACCAAAAGAAAGGGAGAAGAGGCTGGAGAGATGGCTTAGCGGTTAAGGCGCCTGCCTGCTAAGCCTAAGAATGCCACTTCCAATCTCCAGGTCCATGTTTAGCCAGATGCAAAGTGACACAAGGGTGCAATGCCACTTGCCCACAAGGGGGCACACGTGTCTGGAGTTCATTCACAGTGGCTGAGAGACTGCTGGTGCGCCCATTCTCTATCTGTCTTCCTTTCCTTCTCTCTCTCTCTCTCTCTCTGTGTGTGTGTGTGTGTGTGTGTGTCTGTCTGTCTGTCTCTGTCTCCAAAAAAGAAAGAAAGAAAGAAAGAAAGAAAGAAAGAAAGAAAGAAAGAAGAGACAAATTAATAAAATTAGAGATGAGAAAGACACCATCACAACATTCCAGAGAAACTCAAAAAATAACAAGGACATACTATAAGAACATATACTCCACTAAATTTGAATATCTGAAAGAAATGGATGATTTCCTTGGTTTATATGACCTACCTAAATTAAATCAAGATAAGATTAACCACTTAAATAGAACTATAACAAGTATAGAGATCCAAGCAGTTATCAAAAATCTCCAAACTAAAATAAGTCTGGGCCCAAATGGATTCACTGGTGAATTTTACTAGACCTTCATGGAAGAACTAACACCAATGCTTCTCGAACTTTTCCATAAAATAGAAAAGGAAGGAATCCTACCAAGCCCCTTCTTTGAAGCCAGCATCACCCTGATACCAAAACCAGTCAAAATTAGAACAAAAAAAAAAAAAAAAAAAAAGAAAGAAAGAAAGAAAGAAAGAAAGAAAAAAATTATGGACCAATCCCCCTCATGAACATAGATGCAAAAATTCTCAACAAAATATTGGCAAACAGAATACAAGAATGTATCAGATCATCCACCCTGACCAAGTGGACTTTCTCCCAGAGATGCAATGATGGTTCAGCATACACAAATCAATAAATGTAATACATTATATAAATAGACTGAAGGACAAAAATCACATGACCATCTCATTAGATGCAAAAAAAGTATTTGACAAAATCCAACATCCCTTCATGATAAAAATCCTACAGAAACGAGGAATAGAAGGAACATATCTCAACATAATAAAGGCTATTTATGACAAACCTACACCCAGCATAATACCAAATGGAGAAAAACTTGAAGCTTTTCCACTAAAATCAGGAACAAGACAAGGGTGTCCACTGTCCCCACTTTTATTTAATGGTGTACTGGAAGTCTTAGCCATAGCAATAAGGCAAGAGACACACATAAAAGGAATAAAAATTGGAAAGGAAAAGATCAAGTTATCATTATTTGCAAGTGATATGATTCTTTACATAAAGGACCCTAAAGACCCTACCAGCAAACTGTTAGAGCTGATAAACACTTCTAGCAATGTGGCAGGATACAAAATAAACACACAGAAATCAGTAGCCTTCATATATGCTAACAACAAACACACTGAAGGTGAAATCAGACACTTCCATTCACAATTGTATAAAAAAAAAAATCAAGTACCTTGGAATAAATATAACCAAGGAAGTGAAGGATCTCTACAATGAAAACTTTAAAGCACTCAATGATAAATTTCAGAAGACACTAGGAAATGAAGACCCCATGTTCTTGGATTGGAAGAATCAATATTGTGAAAATGGCAATCTTACCAATAGCAGTCTATACATTTAATGTAATCCCCATCAAAATTCCAAAGGCATTCTTCACAGAAATAGAGAAAATAATCCAATAATTCATTTGGAAGCACAAAAACCCTCGAATATCTAAAACAATTTTGAGCAACAAAAATAAGGCTGGTGGTATCACCATACCTGATTTTAAGATATATTACAGAAGCTGGGTGTGGTAGTTTGAATATATGTCCCCCAATATATTTAGTGTTTTAGTAGTTATAGTTTGCATCTTCAATCACCTTGCTAGAGGCAAGGTCACTGGGGGCCCCAGTCTTAAGGTGGCGATGGTTTAAGATTCCATTGTAAAATATGCAAATGTGCAGCAAAGTGTACTGTGACCTTTTGGGTAGTTTTGCTCTGTGTGCTGTGGTGGCTGGTTGGCTTTCTCTCTCTCTGCTTGGCCCTAAGAAAGCAGGATCCTGCCTTTATGGAATTTCCCTGATCTGTAAGCTTCAATAAATAATATCCCTTCCTCCATAACTGTGCCTGGTCCATCTCAACAAACCTAAAGCTGAACACTGTGAATTCCAGGTCCCAGCACTGGGAGGCAGAGGTAGGAATCACCATGAGTTCAAGGCCAAAACAAACAAACAAACAAACAAACAAACAAACAAACAAACAAACAAAAAAATATATATTACAGAGCCATAGTAACAAAAACAGCATGGTACTGGCACAGAAAAAGACATGTAGATCAATGGAACAGAATAGAGGACCTGGATGTAAGTCCAGGTGGCTACAGCCACTTGATCTTCAACAAAAATGGCAAAAATACTCATTGGAGAAAAGACAGTCTCTTCAGCAAATGGTGATGGGAAAACTGGATATGTATCTGTAGAAGGATGAAAATATATCCTTATCTCTCTCCATGCACAAGAATTAAGTAAAAATGGATCAAAGACCTAACATCAGACCTGAAACTCTGAAACTGCTAGAGGAAAAATAAGGGGAAACCCTTCAAAGACTTTCTGAATATAATCCCAGTTGCTCAGGAAATAAAACCACTGATCAACCACTGGTACCTTATGAAATTACAAAGCTTTTGTACAGCAAAGGACACTGTGAATAGGGCTAAGAGGCAATCTACAGAATGGGAGAAAATCTCTGCCAGATATACATCTGCCAGAGGATTAATATCCAGAATATACAAAGAACTCAAAAAACTAAATAATAAGAAATAAACTAACCCAATTAAAAATGGGCTATGGAGAGCCGGGCGTGGTGGCGCACGCCTTTAATCCCAGCACTCGGGAGGCAGAGGTAGTAGGATTGCCAAGAGTTCGAGGCCACCCTGAGACTACATAGTTAATTCCAGGTCAGCCTGGACTAGAGTGAAACCCTACCTCGAAAAAACCATTAAAAAAAAAATGGGCTATGGAGACTGGAGTGATGGCTTAGTGGTTAAGGCGCCTGCCTTGCCAAGCCTAGGAACTCCCATTCTATTCTCCAGGTCCCATGTTTAGCCAGATGCAAAAAGTGATGCAAGGGTGCAATGCTGCACTTGCCCACAAGGGTGGCACATGCGTCTGGAGTTTGTTCACAGTGGCTGAGAGGCTGCTGGCATGCTCATTCTCTATCTGCCTCTCTCTCTTTCTCTGTCTCTCTCTCAAAAAAAAGGTATGGAACTAAATAAAGAGGTCTCAAAAGAAGAAATACAGATGTCATATAAACATATAAAAATGTTCTACGTCCCTGACGCAAATTAAAACTCCTTTGAGATTCTATCTCACTACTGTCAGAATGGCTACCATCAAGAAAACAAATGACAATAAATGCTGGCAAGGATGTGGAGAAAAGAACCCTTCTACACCTTTGGTAGGAATGCAATCTGGTCCAGCCATTGTGGAAATCAGTGTGGAGGGTCCTGAGACAGCTAAAAATAGATCTACCATATGACCCAGCTATACCACTCCTAGGCATATATCCTAAGGACTTGTCTCACTACATTTGAGATTCTTGTTCAACCATGTTTATTGCCACTCTATTCACAATAGCTAGGAAATGGAACCAGCCTAGATATCACTCATCTGATGAGTAGATAATGAAAATGTGGCGCATTTATACAATGGAGTTCTACTCAGCAGTAAAGAAAAATGAAATTATGAAATTTGCAAGAAAATGAATGGCTCTGGAAAGGGTTATACTTAGTGAGGTAACCCAGGCCCAGAAAGCCAAACGTCACATGTTCTCTCTTATATGTGGATCCTAGCTACAAATGATTGGACTTCTATGTGAGTAGGAATAAAACTCAGTAGCAGAGGCCAGTAAGCTAGAAAGGAAATAGAACGGGAGGGAGGGGATACTTAATAGGATGGTATTGTATATATGTAAGTAGAAGAACAGATTAATGGGGGTGGAAAGGCCTAAGTGAGGTCAAGGGAAGAGATTGAATAAAGGAAAGGTGGGGGGAGGTTAATCAGAATCTAAGAGGGTATGAATAAGTTATAGGGAAACCTACTTTTTTGGACAGTGCAACACCCAGAAGCCATAGATTGTTACTAGAAAATATTCAGTGCCAGGGATGGGATACCTTCCAGTGAGTTGTTGGCCAGGGAGGTCCCTGATGTCCCCAAAACATTACTGAGGCTCTTGGTTTCCCACCAGGAATAGATGGTAAGACCCCATTGCTGAAGGCTCCACATACTTAGGCTTCAAGGTCACTGAGAAATCCTGCTGGAGGTGAGCTGAAAACCTTCTCTGTGTAGACCAACTGAATGAAAACTGGAAAAAGCTACACTGCATGTAGTTCAATGGGAGAGAGAGAAATCACCAGTGGAGATACTCAGCAGTGGACATTGCAAACCTTAAATTTGGCAGCCAGGCCAAATGAGCCAACAGGTGCAATAGTGGCATGTCTTTTATCAGGGAACCAACCACTTTCTACTTGGAATGGAGATCTGCTCATGGGAGGTAATACATGCCTGATACTGAAAACCTATGACAGGGACAGTCATGAGCCATAGGGGTATAACGTGTACAGGTGTCTGGCTAAATGTATAAACTATGCTCACCAACTGCCCAGTAAGCACTTCTCTCTCTCTCTCTTTTTAAAATTTATTTATGAGAGAGAAAGAGAGTGAGGGAGAGAGAAAGAGAATGGGCATGCCAGGGCATCCAGCCACTGCAAACGAACTCCAGATGCATGCACCACCTTGTACATCTGGCTTATGTACTTGGGTCCTTTGGTTTTGCAGGCAAGCGCCTTAACCGCTAAGCCATCTCTCCAGCCCAGCACTTCTCTTAATGTTTATACCCATATATTAATGCTACTCTCACTTTTGGTTAGAGAAGCTTGTCTTTTCATATGGTGGTGACCTTGGAATGACTCAGAAGGCACCATAGTGCTGAGAAGAAGTGACAGAGGAGAGCTCAGCACTGAAACATCTCTATCAAACCTTTAAATTTTTTTTAATTTTATTTTAGGCTGAAGAAATAGCTTTGTGGTTAGCACTTGCCTGCAAGCCAAAGGACCCAGGTTTGACTCCCCAGGACTCATGTAAAGCCAGATGCACATGGTGGCACAGGCATCTGGAGTTCATTTGCAGTGGCTGGAGGCCCTGGTGCACCCACTCTCTATTGTTCTTCTTTTTTTTTTTTTTCTTGAGAAAGAGAGAGAGAGAGAGAGAGGAACAGGCAGAGAAAGAATGGGTGTGCCAAGGCCATTTCAGCAACTGTGAACGAACTCTAGACACGGGTAAGCGTGGCATTGTGCACTTGCCTCCCTTGGGTCTGGCTAAACATGGGACCTGGAGAATCGAATGGGTGTTCTTAGGCTTGGCAGGCAGGTGCCTTAACCGCTAAGCCATATTTCCAGCTCCCATTCTTTATCTTTCTATCTGCCTCTCTCTCTCTCACTGTCTCACTTGTTGTAAGGAGTCCCACCCTTCCTTTGGCTCTTACATTATTTCAGCTACCTTTTCAGCAATGTTTATCAAACCTTTTAAGGCTCAGGTCCTTACAACGTGCTCCTCCAGACACAAAATAGCCTGGATATCCATGACCTCGCAGTGCCTGACACTTCCTACATGAGACCATCATAGTAGGAGGAAAAGATGATGACATCAAAATAAAAGAGAGACTTATTGAGAGGGGTAAGGGATATGATGGAAAGTGGAGTTGCAAAGGGGAAAGTGGGGGAGTGAGTGAATTACCATAGGTTATTGTCTATAATTATGGAAGTTAATAAAAATAATTTTAAAAGAATACTATTCTCAATAAGCATTTTAAGAAGAAAACTCAGGTTATGAAATGCTACTAAAAATATCCTAGGTCTGGGGAGATGGCTCAGCAGTTAAAGGTCCTTGCTTGCAAAGTCTGAGGGTCCAGGTTCGATTCCTCAGTACCCATATAAAGCCAGATGTGTAAAGTGGTGCATCCATCTGGTGGTCCTACTCTTTCTGTTTCTCCTCCTATCTCTCTTTAAATAAATAAATAATCAACCAATTTTTTTTTTTTTTTTTTTTTCAAGGTAGGGTCTCACTCCAGCCCAGGCTGACCTGGAACTCACTCTGTAGTCTCAAGGTGGCTTCGAACTCACAGCGATCCTCCTACCTCTGCCTCCCAAGTGCTGGGATTAAAAGCGTGTGCCACCACGCCCAGCATCAACCAATATTTTTTAGTGCTGGAGAGATGGCTTAGTGGTTAAGGCACTTGCCTGTGAGTCCTCAGGACTGAGGTTTGATTCCCCAGAACTCATGTAAGCCAGATGCACATGGTGGCACACATATCTGGAGTTTGCAGTGGCTAGAGGCCCTGGCATGCCCATTTCTCTCTCTCTCTCTCTCTTACTCTTTCATAAATAAATAAAAATAAATTTTTTAAGAAGAAAAAAATGATATGTAAATTTTCTCAAATCATCTCTTTATATAAAAGGGAATGCAAAGGCAAGAATATAAATACTGACAGAAACCTGTGACACATGGTACTACAAATGACTTTTTTTCTTATAGTTATTTTGTTTGTTTGTTTGTTTTTTTTCGAGATATGGTCTCACTCTAGCCCAGGCTGACCTGGAATTCACTATGTAGTCTCAGAGTGGTCTCGAACTCAGTCCTCTTACTTCTGCCTCCACAGTGCTGGGATTAAAGGCATGCACCACCATACCCAGCTTTTCTTATAGTTTTTATTTTCTACATGTAGTTAACAGTGAAAATATTAATGAACATTAGGGAAATACTAAAAGTATTTATGTAGCTTCTGTCAATTTTCTTCAAAATATATATTTGAATCATTCTAGATTCTAGCTACACATTGGATTTATCTGGAGAGCTTGATTCCCTTCAGCCTCTCCTCCAGAAATTCCTTAGCTGGTTTGGGTGTTCCCTCCAGTGGTAATTTTTAGAAGCTATCCAAGTAATTTTCTATTAATGGTGACTATTATTTTATTAAATTATTATTATTATTTGGTTTTTTGAGGTAGGGTTTCACTCTTGCCCAGGCTGACCTGGAATTCACTATGTAGTCTCAGGTAGGCCTTGCACTCACGGTAATCCTCCTACCTCTCCCTCCCGAGTGCTGGGATTAAAGGTGTGTGCCCCCACGCCTGGCTTTTATTAAATTATTAATGGAGACAAGTAAGCTAAACTCCCAGCTCTGCCCAGCTAATTCTCATGTGTCATTTGGATTAATAAGTACTCTTGACAGCTTGTGATCAACAGTTGAATTATTTGTACTTAAAAGCTGTCTGCACCATCATGTCAACTATACTTAAAAAAATATTTAATTAGGGGCTGGAGAGATGGCTTAGTGGTTAAACGCTTGCCTGTGAAGCCTAAGGACCTCGGTTCGAGGCTTGATTCTCCAGAACCCACGTAAGCCAGCTGCACAAGGAGGCGCATGCATCTGGCGTTCGTTTGCAGTGGCTGGAGGCCATGGCGCGCCCATTCTCTCTCTCTTTCTACCTGCCTATTTCTGTATCTCTCTTTCTCTCTCAAATAAATAAATAAATAAATAAATAAATAAAAAAATATTTAAAAAATAATTAATTAATTTATTTATTTATTTGAGAGAGAGAGAGAGACGGAAACAGGCAGGGAGAGAGAGAAAGACAGAGAAAGAATGGGTGCACCAGGGCCTCCAGCCACTGCAAACGAACACCAGATGCATGCGCCTCCTTGTGCAGCTGGCTTACGTGGGACTGGGGAATTGAGCCTTCAACCTGGGTCCTTAGGCTTCACAGGCATGCTCTCAACCTCTGAGCCATCTCTCCAGCCCCTTGACTATACTTTTTTTTTTTTGGTTTTTCGAGGTAGGGTTTCACTCTGGTCCAGGCTGACCTGGAATTAACTATGTAGTCTCAGGGTGGCCTCGAACTCATGGCGATCCTCCTACCTCTGCCTCCCGAGTACTGGGATTAAAGGTGTGCGCCACCATGCCCGGCTGACTATACTTTTGAAAAGGTGGAACAGGTGAGATCTCCAAGTCACCAGAGAGGAGACTAACATATGGCTACCTAATAACTGAATAGATTGGTAAGCTTAGGAGAATATAGGTGTGCCACATTTTTGAAGCTTTAATAATTTTAACAATCTGGTTTAAAGCATTCTCAATCCTATCCTACATGCCACCTCATTTACCTGAATAAAATGTTTCAGCTATTTGAGAATATTTGCCTCTCTCTCAAACAAACAAACAAACAAATATAATACTAAAAAATAATGGGATAGGACTGGAGAGATGGCTTAGCAGTTAAGGTGTTTTCCTGGAAAGCTAAAGGACCTAGGTTCAACTCCCCAGAACCCAGGTAAGCCAGATGTACAAGGTGGCACATATGATTGGAATTCATTTGCAGTTACTGGAGGCCCTGACATGCCCATTCTCTCTATCTGCCTCTTTCTCTCTCTCCCCCTCTCTCAAATAAATAAATAAATATTTTAAAAATGTGATTAACCAAGGAGTGTAATGAAATTAAGTTATTCTACATAAAATATGCCTTTGTCCTGGAAGAAATAACCCCAGAGGAAAGAATAAATATAAGGAATAGAAGGAAAAAAATCAGGCATTGAAGGAGGCACAAGATAATGTGAAGGAGGGCTGAGGAGATGACTGAGTAGTTAAAGTACTTGCTTACAAAGCCTGCTGGCCTGGGTTCAATTCCCCAGTACCTACGTAAAGCCAAATGCACAAAGTGGCACATGTATCTGGAGTACATGTACAGCAGAAAGAGGCCCTGGTGTGCCCAAGCTCTCTCTCCTTCCTTGCAAATAATAAAATATTAAAAAGCAATACAGTAATATAAAAGTGATTTTTCACTTTTAATTTTTTTCCTGCAATTGAGGCAGAGGCATTAGAGTTGACCTAATGTGTTATTGGCATGACTTCTAGAAATGTCTGTTTAATGGGTCTTTGTTCTTCACAGCAGACTTTAGGGATGCATTTAATTTGAGCTCAGTTAACCCAGAAGGGCTGATGGTGATGGATAAGAATTTTGTTCAGGGTGAAATTTTGAGAGTTGTTTAGCTGAGTAATCATACTCATAACTTTCTAATGCAATAAGCACTGGTTTTCCATCCTTTGTTTTTCTTTATGCTTTTAAGACATGGCCTCAATCTGTAACCCAGGCTGTCGTTGACATTGGGAAATCAAGGCAACCCTCCTGTCTCAGTCTCTCAAGTGCTGGGATTTTAGGCATAAGCTACCACACTCAGCCTTCTTATATTAGACTGGGTTTGAAACTGAACAGCTGAGCTTCTGTACAGACTGATGTGACCACTCTTCATTCTACTGTGACCTTTCTCAACTGTATGACTGAAATATGAGAATCTGGCTAGTAATACCTCCCCCTGTACCCAAAGATGTCCTTTGGGCTCACTATGGGCTGAAATTCTAGGTTCTTTAGATAATTTGTTTCATTTACTCAAGAGATATCTGGTCTGTAAATAAAAAGGGGCCAGGTGGTTTTGGTCAGAATGGAGGTCACTCAGTTTTCAACAAATTGGTAAGAGTTTTAAACTCACCACCAGCATGCTGCTTACTTTTTAAAAATTGTTTGAGAGAGAAAGAGCGGGAGCGAGAGAGAAAGGGAGAGAGAATGGGACCACCAGGACCTTCAGCCTGCTGCAAACGAACTTGACACGTGTGCCCCCTTGTGCACATGTGCACGCTTGCGTCACTGAGTGTCCAGCTAAGTAGGACCTGGAGAACATGAGTTCTTAGGCTTCACAGGCAAGTGCCTTAACTGCTAAGCCATCTCTTCAGACGTGTGTGTGTGTGTGTGTGTGTGTGTGTATTTTATTTGAGAGAGAAAGACACACACACAGAGAGGTAGAGAGAGAAAGAGAATGGGCACGCCAGGGCCTCCAGCTACTGCAAACGAACTCCAGATGCATGCACCCTCCTTGTGCATCTGGCTTACGTGGGACCTGGGGAATCGAGCTGGGGTCCTTTGGCTTTGCAGGCAAATGCCTTAACTGCTAAGCCATCTTCTCCAGCCCAAGCCCTGCTTTTTCTAAAAAAAATTTTCTGAGGTAGAGTCTCACTCTAGCTCAGGCTGACCTGGAATTCACTATGTAATCTCAGGATGGCATTGAAGTCTCTGTGATCTTCCTACCTCTGCCTCTTCAGTGCTGGGATTAAAGGCGTGGGCCACCATGTCCAGCCCATGCTTTCTTTTATGGATAGGACAAATAGACAACAAGGCAAAGGTTTTACTAAATAAGCTATGGTCTTGAAGGCAGTGTGGTATCTATTTCTAAAAAGATGTAGTAACATCAAAAACACTCAAGCATTTCTGAAATGTTGTTAAACAGGGAACAAAGTTCAGAACTCTTTCAAATCTATTCTACTGTCACTTTGGGCATTGTTACAAGAACTCCAGGATATGGAAGTCAGCAATATTTAATGTACTTTTCGGAATTCTCACTACCTTTTACTACACCCAAGACTCGTTAAAATGGCTAATAGGAAGCGGCATCTCTCAGTGTACTGTTATAATATGGCTAAGGATTGGTAGCCTTTGGTTTCCATTGTCATAAAGCATGCAGCAAGGGCCAAGCAACACATGTATTAAGTGGATTTGGGCAGGTAGTATGAACAGTGGGTTTCAGGGTGTTCTTGGTACCAAACGTGTATGTTCTAATTCTTACTAGGTGTTTTCTAGCTGCTTGTATCTAAATAATTTTCCTTTATAAGTTTAAGATCCATTCAGCATTGGCTAGGGAGATGGCTCAGCGGTTAAAGACACTTGCTTGCAAAGTCTGCCACCCTGGAGTTCAATTCCCCAACATCCATGTAAAGCCAGATGCAAAGTGGAGCTTGCATCTGTGATTCCAAGGCACCTAGGACAGACAATAGGAGGCAGGGCCAGGAGAATGCGAAGCTCGCAGGCGGGCCAGCTAAAGTTCCTTTGAGTCTGGCTGATCTGTTTGCAGAAGCAAGACATGACTTGGAGGTGGTGGTGCAGCCACTTTGAAGCTGTTTTCTGGCCTTCCACATGCACACTGTGGCACGCAGGCAGGTGAATGAAAATTGAAAAAAATCCACTCAAGTACTTAGGATATGTCAGGTACACAGAAGGTCCACAACAAACAAGGTACATACATTTCTGGTCCCCTAAAAGATGTTTTAACAATTCAGGGGCTGGGGCTGTAAGGCAATGGGAGAGATTGTGCTTAACAGCTCTTGGTTCTATTGCTTGCAGTAAAATACAAAACAAATAACTCCCACCACAACTCCAGAAGACAAGAAATTTGAAACATTGTGATGATTTTCCTTGCAAAACGAAAATCCCTGGACTGACTAGACAAACCAACCAAATAAGTCATTCTGTTCCGTGATGAAACACAATTAGTGTCATCACTAGAGACCACCTCTAGGCAAGGCGGCATGCACTAAAGCTTGGGTTTCTGTTCTTCTGTGACCCCCTCCTCCAAGTCAGGTGGGCTCACCGGGGTCTCTAGAGTCAGACAGTCTCCTCCCTAAACAGCGCGAGGGTAGAGCGCAGGTACCAACTGCTCGCCAAGCTCGACTGCTGGGGGCGCCTCTAATGCCCGTAACCCGGACCCAGGACCCAGAACTGCAGCGCCGGCCACTCGGGCGGACGGCAGCTCTCATTGGCTCATCTTGCTTTAAATCGTAGCCTTCTCCCGCCCCCTCTCTCGCTGTCCAATGTGCGTCTCCGTACTCTGCTCAGCCCCGCCCCGAGGCACCGCCTCCCTGACGTGTGCGCTCCATTGGTGGATCCCTCCGGTAGGCATGGAGGCGGTGCGCGTGCGCGCTCGCCCTGTGGCTTCTTCCTAGGAGGAGGAGGAGCGAGCGGCTGGGGTTTGGAGAAGACAGCGAAGAGCAAAGGCGCTGGGCGGGGCCGGGCTCCGGGGCTGGTGGCCGGGCTGCAGAGGGGCCTGCGAGCCGCCGGGACCGGGCCGGAGCGTCGGGGCGCGCGCGCTGAGCTGACCGCTCCGGCGGCCGCGCTGCTCGCTCTCGGCGACGTGACGCCGAGCTCTCCAGCATGACGGAGCTGAGGCAGAGGGCGGTCCGCGAGCCCGACACCCCGCCGGAGGACAAGGTAGCGGCATCCGCCGAGTGGAGTCGGGGTGGGCGCGGCGGGGCAGCGCGGCTCGCGTCGTCGGCTCCCCGGACCCTTCGTCACGGCGACGGCGGCGCCAGACGTGGGCTGCTCAGAGGCGCCTCGGTGTCCGCGCGCGCCCGCTCCGCACGTTGGAGTCGGGCCGGGTCGGGCAGGGCAGGGCAGGGCTCGCCCCCCGGGGCTCAGGAAGGAGCGTGCTGAGGCTGCGCGCGGCTTGCAGAGCTGGGCTGAAGGCTGGAGGCGCCGCAGAGCTTGGGGACCCTCCGCTGAGCGCCCCGGGGCTCATCGCTGCCTTTTACAGTTGTTGGGGGGAGGAACGGGCATCCAGGCCACGGCGTTTCACTGCTGAGGGACTTAAGCCCTTTCGTGAGGCTCATCGAGACACTACGACCCCTTAGCTTTGGTGTAGAGACATCCTGACTTCGCGGCGAACCAGCACGCTAGTCAGCAGGTGTTGTAGGGGATGCTCCCGATGGTGGGCTTGTGCCCTGTGCTAAGTGTAGGCACTGATGGGCTAACCGAGGAAGGAAGGTACCGAGGAGGCCATCTTGGCAGGGACACAGCCAGTTGGGGCGGGATGGTGGTGGACTCCTTTAGTTGAAAGTACAAGGTTTGTGTGGGGAAGTTGAGGAAGATGGAGAATGGTTGTGTTACTGTGGGACTTGAGTGACACTGGGATTATTGTGCTTTTCGAGCTTGCGTGGTCAGGAGCAAATGTGGACTATTAGTCAGATGTGTAGGATAGACTGAGGGAGTCTGCACCAGAATGATGGAGATTGGTTAACTCTGGGGTTGCTAACTGGTGACCTGCAGATGCTTTATTTTGACCCTCATGTTATCTTAAAAATAAGAGTTCTGGGCTGGAGATGGCTTACTGGTTAAGGCACTTGGCTGCGAAGCCTAGGTACCCAGGTTCCATTCCCCAATATCCATGTAAGCCAGATGCATAAGGTGGTCCATGCGTCTGGAGTTCGTTGGTAGTGGCTGGAATCCCTGGTGCGTCCATTCTCTCTCTCTCTCTTTTTCGATCTGCCTCTTTCTCTGTGTGTCTCAAATAAATAAACAAATACATGAAATAACCGTCTGAATTTCTTGCCTTTCTTGTATATTGGAGGATCTGCTGTAACATTTAACATTTTCACCTTATTAAAGGTTGGCTGTAGCTCAGCATCATCTTTTCCCGCCCGTCCCGTTGCCTTACACACCAGCCCTACAAGCATGCACTTTGATTACTGTTTAAAGGGACATCAGCAAGACCTCAGGCAGAAAACAAATACAGGATTTGATAACAGTATGCCAATCGAGCACTTTTACTACGAGGAATGTTTTGCATGAATGATAGTGAGGTTTTAAGTAAATTTGTTACTACTATTTACAGTGGGTCACCCGAGAACTGTATGCATTGATCTTTAGAATATGTTTTAGAGAAAATCAAGCCTCCAATCCTCACCCTGACTACTCCTAGTTAATTAGTATTCAGATGTTTGAAGGGTCTAACCCTCTTTAAGGATGAGATCATGCTTGAAGTTAATGGGACTCTGTGAACCAAGAAGCTGTGAGAAGGGTGGCTCCTGCCTTTAGTCCCAGTTCTTGGGAGGCAGAAGTTGGAGGATTGCTGTGAATTCGAGGCCAGCCTGAAACTACTTAGTGAATTTCAGTTCAGCCTGGACTAGGGACAGGCCCTACCTCGAAAAACAAAACAAAACAAAACAGTTAACTATAGTAGACATTATAAAAAAAGCAAAGCAAAACAAAACAACCTTTGGATCCATCCCCCCTAGATAAAATGCCAGTCAATTCTTACTTTCACATCCACATGGTGGGTAGAGAAGACATGAGGAACTGTCCAGCTAAAGATTTTTTAATCATTTCAACTTTTTCCTTTTTTTTTCCTTTTTTTTTTTTTTTCAGGTAGGGTCTCATGTAGCCCAGCCTGACCTGGAAATCTCTATGTATTCTCAGACTGGCCTCGAACTCACAACAGTCCTCCTACCTCTGCCTCCCAAGTGCTGAGATTAAAGCTGTGTGCCACCAAGGTCAGCTTAACTGCTCTGTTTTAAATTTAATTTATTTATTTATTGGAGAGAGAGGCAGATAGAGACAAAATGGGCACACCATGGCCTCTAGTTACTATAGATGAACCCCAGATGCATGCGCTAGCACGTGCATCTGGCTTATGTATGTACTGAGGAATCAAACCTGGGTCCTTATTTTTCACAGGCAAGCATCTTAACCTCTAAGCCAGCTCTCCAGCCCTCAACTGTTCTTAAACTACTTAAGCACTGAAAGGATGTGTGTGGTTGTCAGATACACATTCTATTAAAGGCTTGTTGTAGGCTGTTATCCTGGACAAGGCAATTAACTCCTCACCTCATTATTGAGTATTTCTCAATTGTCATAGATGGGATTATGTATATTTGCTTATTTTTGGTGTGTATAATAGGTGTGGTGTATGTTTGTGCCCATGTGTGTAGAGGACAGAGAAAGATGTTGGATGTCCTCTGCTGCCTGTTTGTCTTGTTTGAGATAATCTCTCACTGAACTTGGAGCTTCCTTTTATTAAAAAATATCTTATTTATTTATTTGAGAGAGAAAGAGGCAGATGGGGGTGGGGAATGGGGTAACCAGGGTCTCTAGCCACTGCAAAAGAACCCCATGTGCCACCATGTGCATCTGGCTTATGTGGGTACTGGGTAGTTAAACCTGGGCCCTTAGGCTTCACATGCAAGTGCCTTAACAGCTAAGCCATCTCTCTGGCTCCTTTAAAAAATATTCTTAGCTGGGTGTGGAGGCGCACGCCTTTAATCCCAGCACTTGGAAGGCAGAGGTAGTAGGATCGCTGTGAGTTCGAGGCCACCCTGAGAATACAGAGTGAACTCCAGGTCAGCCTGAACTAGTGAGACCCTACCATGAAACACCAAAAACAAAACAAAACAAAAACAATATTCTTACTTATTTGCAAGCAGAGAGAGACAGATAGAATGGGTGCTCCAGGGCCTCCAGCCACTACAGATGGACTCCAGATGCATGTACCCCTTTGTGCATCTGGCTTTACATAGGTACTGGGGAATCAAACTCGGGTTGTTAGGCTTTGCAGGCAAGTGCCTTAACAGCTGAGCCATCTCTCTAGCACTTTTTTTTTTTTTTAAATATTACTTATTTTGCAAACAGAGAGAGAGAAAGAGAGAGAGAGAAAGAAAGGGAACGAGCACACCAGGGCTTCTTGCCACTGCAAATTCCAGATGAAGTGCATTCAGTATCTGGCTTTACATGGGTACTAGGGAATTGAACCTGGACATATGGGCTTAGCAAACGGTGCTTTTAACCATTAAGCCATCTCTCCAGTCCCCTTTCTATGTTTTAATTAGGCTGGCTTACCAGAGAGCCTCAGTGATCCTTCTGTCTCTTCCCCTCCCTCTGCACTGGGGGTTATCAGCATGGGACCATGTCTGGCTTTTAGTGTGGGTGCTGGGGATTGAATTTAGGTCCTCTGGCTTACACAGCAAATGCTCTTACTGCTGAACCATCTCCCCAATGAGATTTTTAATAAGGGTATTTTTTAAAAAGCTGTAAAATGCATTCTTTGACTTTTTTTTTTTTTTTTTTTTTGAGGCATGGCCTCTTTCTAGCCTAGGCTGAACTAGAACTTAAAACTCTATGGCCCAGGCTGCCCTTGAACTCAGCAGTGATCCTCCTACCTTACAATATAGATATGAGCCACCATGTCTGGTTCATTATTTGCCTTTGATGAATATATGTAGCAAATTAGAAAAAATCCCAATTTATTATGTTTTATAGTTTAAAGAAAGACCTTTCACAAGTCTGGTTTTGCTAATATTGTGTTACAATCCAGGGATGTTAGGAATAACAAAGTAAGGATGTCTTTTTAGGGAAATGAATTGTGAAACGTGAATTCTGTTATTTCATAGTAGAAGAATCCAGGGAACAATTTTCAGATCAATTCTGTAAAGAACAAATTTGAAATATTCCTCAAAATGTTAGTTGCTTAACTACTGTGACAAAATGTCTTGTCATAGATAATCACTAATATCAAAATAATCTGGAGAATGTGTTTATTTATAAAAGTCAGGAGGTATTTTGTTATATTTAGCATCCTAGAATGGAAATTTTAAAGCCAATTGCTAATAAAGGAAATGTTCTCCTCAGGGACATGTGCTTATAATTTTAAAGTCCCAGAGCACAGCATGGTTGCCAAACTAAGAAACAGAATTTAAGCTTTGGGAATAATCCTTCTGTCCTACCATGTTTTTCTAGTGCAGTTTAGAAAACAAAAGGATGAAAAGTGAACTAAAAGTTAAATTAGAATTTATATTCTAGGAGATTTTTGTTGCTTTACCTAGATGCTGAGGTGCTATTAAAATGAGAGCTTTCCTTGCTTCAGGGACTTCCATTCTACATGGAAGAAGCTAGTACAGAAAGGAAGTAAATTAGTTACTTTTTTATTTTTTATTTTTTTGCTTTTTCGAGATAGGGTTTCACTCTAGCTCAGGATGACCTGGAATTCACTATGTAGTATCAGGGTGGCCGTGAACTCACAGTGATCCTCCTCCCTCTGCCTCCTGAGTGCTGGGATTAAAGGCGTTCGCCACTGAGCCTGGCTTAGTTACTTGTTTTGAAACAGTGTCTCACTGTGTAGCCCAGCCTCAAATTGGCCATGTAGTTCAAGCTGACCTCGAACACCCTGACATGTAGCCCAGGCTGATCTTGAACTTAAAATCCTCTTGCTTCCATCTCCTCAGTACTGGCATTAGAGAGGTATGTGCTGCCACAGCTGGCTAGAAAAAAAAAATTTTTTTTTAAAGGTAGGGTTGCTGTCTAGCCTGGGCTGACCTGGAATTCACTATGTTGTCTCAGTCTGGCCTCAAACTGACGGTGGGTGATCTTACCTCTGCCTCCCAAGTGTGGGCAAAAATTTTAATTATTTGTTTATTTTTATTTATATTTATTAGAGAAAGAAAGGGAGGGAACGGCAAAGAAAATGGGTGTGCCAGGGCCTCTAGCCATTGCAAACAAACTCCACATGTATGTGCCACTATGCATATTGCTTATGTGGGTTCTGGGAAATTGAACCTGGGTCTTTAGGCTTTGCAGGTAAGCACCTTAACTGCTACACCATCTCTCCAGCCAAAGAATTTGAGTTTTAATTGTAGAGTGTTTAAGAGCAAGGACTTCACTGTCAGCTAGACCTACCTTGAGCCTGGGCTTGCCACTTAGCAGCTGTATAGCCTTGAAGTCACTCAAGTTATGTACATAACAGTTTATCTATCCCTATATTAGGAATAATAAAATAGCATGCTTCCTAGGTCATTGAGTGCATTCAGGGAGTATAGTAGATACTGAAGACAGAGCATGTTACATTGTAAGGACATTCAGGCTATTGTTGTTGCTGCTGGCTAAAATAGTTTTTTTTTTTTTAAATCTATTTTAGCAGTTTCTGGTAAGATGGCTGTGTAGTAGCCACGCCAAAGCAGCCTAGGGAGAAAAATAAGCAGAAAAGCACCACAGTACTTTCCTACCAAAAAGTGAAAGTGTATAAGAAATTATCAACCACAGCAGAGAAGCAGGAGAGACCCAGAGCTTAACAAGCAGGCAACCAGCCAGAATTGGCTCCCACTGCAGCCCTTGCACCGCAGCCACAGGAGCAGAACCCAGGTTGGGAGACTACTCACACTAGCCTCCTCGCATAGTCAAAAACTAGAAGGAGAAGACAGCAGGGATCAGCTGAGTGGCTCATGGGGAAGAGGATCACTTAAAAAAACAAACCCATCAGGATAATGGCAGATTACTCAACACAAACTTTAAAATCCAAAAAAAGGGTTTGAAATGATGTTTTCCAAGTTCTGAAAGATAAGAACTGTCAACCAAGATTACTTTATCCAGCAAAGCTATCTATCCAAATTGACAGAAATAAGGACATTCCACAACAAATACAGGCTAAAGGAGTATATGACCACTAAACCAGCTCTACAGAAAATACTTGAAGGGATCCTTCATGCTAAAGAGAAAGGAAAGTACACACATGAGGAAACAGGAAAAAAATAAACCACACTCAAAGAATGTTTGATACAAGAGAGTAAAGGACAACCAGGAAAGCACTACAAAACAAGAAGAATAGCAAGAATAAATACATATCTTTCAATAATAACTTTTTTCTTTTCTTTTTTTTTTTTTTTGGTTTTTGGAGGTATGGTCTCACTCTGGCTCAGGCTGACCTGGAATTCACTCTGTATTCTCAGGGTGGCCTAGAACTCACAGCGATCCTCCTACCTCTGCCTCCCGAATGCTGAGATTAAAGGCGTGCGCCACCACGCCCGGCTACTTTTTTCTTTTTTTGAGGCAAGTCCAACAGACTGGCCTTTTCTTTATGTGAGAGAGAAAGAGAGAGAAAATGAGAATGAACATTGGAGTGCCAGGGCCTCTAGCCACTGCAGTTCAACTCCAGATGCATTCACCCCCTTGTGCTCATGTGTGACCTTGCACACTTGTTTCACTATATCTGGCTTACTTGTGATCTGGAGAGTTGAACATGAGTCTTTAGGCTTTGCAGGCAAGCACCTTAACCACTAAGCCATCTCTCCAGTCACTATCAGTGGCTTCAATGCCCCAACCAAAAGGCACAGGCTTGCAGACTGGATTAAAAGGCAGGATCCTTCTCTTTGTTGCCTCCAAGAAACTCACCTCTGCATAAAAGATACTATCTTAGGGTGAAAGGATGGAAAATGGTATTTCAAGCAAATGGGCCTAGGAAACAAACAGATGTTGTTATCCTAATATCTGACAGGATAGACTTCAAAGCAGCATTGGTTAGGAAAGATAAAGAAGGTCACTTTATATTGATCAAAGGAACAATTCAATAGAAGGATATTACAGTTTTAAATGTAAGCTGGGCATGGTGGCACACGCCTTTAATTCTAGCAATTGGGAGGCAGAGGTAGGAGGATCACCATGAGTTCGAGGCCACCCTGAGACTACATAGTTAATTCCAGGTCAGCCTGGGCCAGAGTGAGACTCTACCTTGAAAAAAAAAAAAAAAAAAAAAAATAATAATAATAAAAATAAAATAAAATAAAAATTAAAAAAAATAAATAAATAAATTCATAGACTCATGATAATGATAACACAACATACTAAAACCTTTGGAACACAATGAAGGCAGTCATAAAGAGGGAAATTTCTAACTTAAAATTTTTTTTAAATTCATTTGAGAGAGAGAGAGAGAGGGAGAGAATGGGTGCACTAGGGCCTTCGGCCACTATAAACGAACTCCAGACACATGCACCACTCGTGCATCTGGCTTATGTGGATCCTGGGGAATTGAACCTTGGTCCTTTGGCTTTATAGGCAAATGCCTTAACCACTAAGCCATCTCTCCAGCCTGGAAATTTATAGCTTTAAGTGCCTATATTAAGAAACTAGAAAGATCACAAACAACTTAATGTTTCACCTTAAGGTCTTGGAAAAAGAAGAACAAAGCAAAACAAAAATCAGTAGACAAGAAGAAATAACAATTACAGAAGAAATTAACAAAATAGAAACCCCCCCCAAAAAAACAAAACCCAAAAAACCAATCCAGAGAATCAGTGAAACAAAGAGTTGGTTCTTTGAAAGAATAAACAAGACTGATAAATCCTGGGCTGGAGAGATGGCTTCGTGGTTAAGGCACTTGCCTGCGAAGCCTAAGGACACAGGTTCGACTCCCCAGAACCCACGTAAGCCAGATGCACAAGATGATACATACATCTGGAATTCGTTTGCAGTGGCTAGAGGCCCTGGTGTGTGTGTGTGCGCGCGCACACACACACACACACACTTTCTCTCTGACAAATAAAAACATTTAAGGGCTGGAGAGATGGCTTAGCAGCTAAGGCGCCTGCCTGCCAAGCCTAAGAACGCTGGTTCCAATCTCCAGTGGTTCCAATCTCCAGGTCCCACGTTTAGCCAGATGCAAAGTGAGGCAAGGGCGCAATGCCGCACTTGCCCAGAAAGGGGCGCACATCTGGATTTCGTTCACAGCAGCTGAGAGACTGCTGGCGCACCCATCTCTGTCTCCCTCTCCCTCTCTGTCTCCCTCTCCCTCTCTGTCTATCTCTCTCTGTCTCTCTCTCCAAAAATAAATAGAAAATAATATAAAAAAATTAAAAAAAAATTTAAGAAAAACAAACAAAAAAAAAAAGATTGATAAACCCTTAGCAAAACTGACCAAAAGAAAGAGAGAGAGCCAGGCATGGTGGCACACGCCTTTAATCCTGGCACTCGGGAGGCAGAGGTAGGAGTATTGCTATGAGTTCAAAACCACCTAGAGACTACGTAGTGAATTCCAGGTCAGCTTGAGCTAGAATGAGACCCTACCCTAACCCCCCCCAAAAAAAAGATAAAAAGAAAGAGTGAAGAGACATAAAATCAGAGATGAAAAAGGCACTATTACAACAGATACCAAAAAAATCCCGAAAATCATAAGGACATACTTTAAGAACATACCCTCTTATCCACTAAGTTGGAAAATCTGAAAGAAATGGATGATTTCACCGGGTGTGGTGGTGCACGCCTTTAATCCCAGCACTTGGGAGGCAGAGGTAGGAGGATATCCATGAGTTTGAGGCCAGCCTGAGACTACATAGTGAATTCCAGGTCAGCCTGGGCTAGAATTAAAACCTACTTCAAAAAACCAAAAAAAAAAAAAAAAAAAAAAAAAATTTCCTTGATTTATATGACCTACCAAAATTAAATCAAGATAAGATAAAACCATTTAAATAGACCTATAACAAGTATGGAGATCCAAGCAACAAGAGGTGGTGGAAAGGTGTAAGAGCCAAAGGAATGGTAGGACTTCTTATAATGCAATAATTCAGCCACAAATTGGCCTTGTTATCCATGTTTACAGAATATGTTTTATTTATTTGAGAGAGAGAGGGGGAGAGAGAGAGAATGGGCATACCAGGACTTCCAGCCACTGCAAATGAACTGCACACCCAAGTGCTGTTGTCTCCAGCCCTAAACTCGGTTTTTTAAATTTTTTTTTATTATTTTATTTATTTTTGGAGAGAGACACAGAGAGAGAGACAGACAGAGAGGGAGAGGTAGACAGATAGAGATGGGCGCACCAGCAGTCTCTCAGCTGCTGTGAACGAAATCCAGATGTGTGCGCCCCTTGTGGTCAAGTGCGGCATTGCGCCCTTGCGTCACTTTGCATCTGGCTAAACGTGGGACCTGGAGATTGGAACAGCTGGAGATTGGGACCAGCGTTCTTAGGCTTAGCAGGCAGGTGCCTTAACCGCTAAGCCATCTCTCCAGCCCTAAACTAGGTTTTTTAAAAAAATATTTTTAATTATTTATTTGCAAGCAGAGAGAGACAGAAGAGAGACAAACAGAATGGTCATTTCAGGGCATCCAGTGGCTGCAAATGAACTCCAGACATATGTGCCATTTTGTGCATCTGGCTGTATGTGGGTACTGGGAATCAAACAGTGTCATTAGGTTTTGTAGGCAGGCATCTTAATCATTGAGCCATTTCTTCAGCCCCCAAAATAGATTTTTTTTTTTTTTTTGGGTTTTCAAAGTAGGATCTCACCCTAGCCCAGGCTGACCTAGAATTCACTATGGAGTCTCAGGGTGGCCTCGAACTCATGGCCATCCTCCTACTTCTGCCTCCCAAATGCTGGTATGAAAGGCGTGCGCCACCACATCCAGCTAAAATTGATTTTTTTTTTTTCCAGGTAGGGTGTCACTCTGGCCCAGGCTGACCTGGAATTAACTATGTAGCCTCAGGGTGGCCTCGAACTCACAGTGATCCTCCTACCTCTGCCTCCCGAGTGCTGGGATTAAAGGCGTGTGCCACCACGCCCGGCTCTAAAATTGATTTTTTTTTTTTTTGGTTTTGCGAGGTAGGGTTTCACTCTGGTCCAGGCTGACCTGGAATTAACTATGTAGTCTCAGGGTGGCCTCGAACTCTCGGCGATCCTCCTACCTCTGCCTCCTGAGTGCTGGGATTAAAGACGTGCGCCACCACGCCCGGCTTAAAATTGATTTTTATAGGAAAAAAATTTTAGTCTTTGAAGGTGATTAAATCTTCAAGTTACGTTTAGAGTACTGCTTGGACTTCGATGACCTGTTTTCAGTTCTTTTTTTTTTTCTTTTTTGTATTTTTTTTTAATTTTTATTTATTTATTTATTTATTTGAGAGAGACAGAGAGATACAGAAATAGGCAGGTAGAGAGAGAGCGAATGGGCGCGCCAGGCCTCTAGCCACTGCAAACGAATTCCAGATGCATATGCCCACTTGTGCATCTGGCTTACGTGGGTCCTGGAGAATTGAGCCTCGAACCGGGGTCCTTAGGCTTCACAGGCAAGTACTTAACCACTAAGCCATCTCTCCAGCCCTTTTTTTGTATTTTTATATTTTATTTTATTTTATATTTTATATTTTATTTTATTTCATTTCATTTCATCATTTCATTTCATTTCATTTCATTTTAATTACAGACAAAGAGAGGGAGAGAAAGAGAGAGAGAATGGGCGTGCCAGGGCCTCTAGCCACTGCAAATGAACTCCAGACTCATGCGCAACCATGTGGATCTGGCTTACGTGGGGCCTGGAGAGTCAAACCTGGATCCTTAGGCTTCACAGGCAAGTGCCTTGACCGCTAAGACACCTCTCCAGCCCTTTATTTTTATTTTTATTTTTGAGGTATGGTCTTACTGTAGTGCAAGCTGACCTGGAATTCACTGTGTAGTCTCAGGGTAGCCTCAAACTCATGGCAATCCTCCTACCTCTGCCTCCCAAGTGCTGGGATTAAAGGTATGTGCCACCATGCCTGGCTTGCTGGCTTGCTTTCTTTTCTTTTCTTTTCTTTTCTTTTCTTTTCTTTTCTTTTCTTTTCTTTTCTTATCATTTCTTTTCTTTCTTTTCTCGGTCTGTCTGTCATTTTTTTTTAAAGATTGTTTTACTTTATTTATTTATTAGAGACAGAGAGAGGGGGAGAGAGAGAGAGAGAATGGGCGTGCCAGGGCCTCTAGCCACTGCAAACGAACTCCAGCCACATGTGCCACCATATGCTCTGGCTTATATGGGGCCTGGAGAATTGAACCAGGGTCCTTAGGCTTCTCAGGCATGCGCCTTAACCACTAAGCCATCTCTCCAGCCCCCTGTCTGTCATTTTTTGATGGACTTTTCAGTATTCAAATGACAGGCCTTAATTGTAGAAGGACATTTCTCTTTTTTTAATTTTTCAAGTTTTAAACAATTTTTATTTTATTTATTTATTTATTTATTTATTTATTTTGGTTTTGTGAGGTAGGGTCTCACTCTGGTCCAGGCTGACCTGGAATTAACTATGTAGTCTCAGGGAGGCCTCGAACTCTCGGCGATCCTCCTACCTCTGCCTCCCGAGTGCTGGGATTAAAGGCGTGCGCCACCACGCCCAGCTTTTATTTTATTTTTATTTGACAGAGAGAGAGAGAGAGAGAGAGAGAGAGAGAGAGAGAGAGAGAGAGAGAATGGGTGCACCAGGGCCTTTAGCCACTGCAAACAAATCCCAGACGCATGCGCTACCTTGTGCATCTGGCTTACATGGGTCCTGGAGAATAGCATTATTATGTGAACATGAACATTTAGTGTAGTGTCCCCAGGGCAGCTTGGTGGGAATAATATGTACATTTAGTCAGACATGAGCAGGCTTATACCCCCAAGGCTCATGACCTCACCTACCATAGACTTTTACTTAGGTTTTTCAGTACCAGGTATGAATTCCCTCCCGAGCCCTTTTCTTTTGAGATAGGGTCTCATTAAGTTGACTATGTAGGCCTTGAACTCCTACCTGAACCTTTGAGTAGTTAGGCTTATTGTGCTATCAGGCCTGGTTTGTAATTATCTTCTTATGTAGCACTAGCTGGAATATAATTCAAGACTCTCATGAATAATTGAGTAGGTTTTTTTAAAAGGTTTTTGACAATTTCCATACATGTAGATAATATTCCATTATCATACTCCCATACCACCACCTCCCTTTTACAACCCTTTTGAGTCCCCCCTCCACTGCATTCTGTTTTTCCAACTAGTCTCTCTTGTATTTTGATGTCATCAATTTTTTTTCATATTATGCAGGTCTTGTATAGGTAGCATCAGCCACTGTGAGGTCATGAATATCAAGGCCACTTTGTGTCTGAAGACAGTATTATAAGCACTCCTTGCCTTCCTTTGGCTTTTACAGTTTTTTCAGTCACCTCTTTCTCAATGGTTTCTGGGCCTTGGAGGTGTGATAGAGATGTCTTCCTGAGTGCTACTGAATACTCCACTGTCACTTCTCAGTACTTTGGTGAGTTTTTTTTTCCTCCTGAGGTAGGGTCTTACTATAGCCCAGGCTGACCCGGAATTCACTGTGTGGTCTCAGGGTGGCCTTGAACTCACAGTGATCCTCCCACCTGTGCCTCCTGAGTGCTAGGATAAAGGTGTGCACCACCATGGCCGGCATACTTTGGTGAGTTTTGAGTCATTTGGTGGTTACAACCAAAAGAAAGGGTTGCATTAATATATGGGCATAAACATAAGCATTTAGAGGGCAGTTTGGTGGACATAATATATTGATTCAGCCAGATAGCAGTAGTAGTTTCCTCACTAGGGTTATGACTTCCCTAGCCACAGGCTTTACAATTTTTAAAAAAACAGAAAGAAAGAGGCAGAGAGTGAATGAATATGGTAATACCAGGCCACCTGCCACTGCAAACTCCAGATGTATGCGCCACTTTGTATATCTGGCTTTATATGGGTACTGAGAAATCAAACCCAGACTGTCAGGCTTTACAAACAAGTGCCTTTAACTGCTGAGCTATCTTTCCAACTCTGTACCAGGCAGGAATTCCCTCCCATGAAGTCAACCTCAAATCCAGTCAGAGAGCAGTTAGTTTCCCCAAAACAGACATGCAACCATTGCATCAGTTGGTACATTTGGACCTGGCTGGCCAAGTGTAGAACTTGCAGGGTCCACTGCTGGTCAAGACCATTGATGATGTTACCCCCACCAGAAGCTGCATAGGTTTTCCCAGCATCCAGATAGCTAGTCATCAGGGAGCAGGTTACCAGCTCAGCTACATTTTTATTTTTTATTATTTTAGAGAGAGAGAAAGATGAGAGAGAGAGACAGAGACAGAGAGAGAGAGAGAGAGAGAGAGAGAGAGAGAGAGAGAGAAATGAATTGGCATGCCAGGGCCTCAGCCACTGCTGTCGAACTCTAGATGCTTACACCACCTAGTGGGCCTGTGTGACCTTGTGCTTGCCCCACCTTTGTGCATTTGGCTTATGTGGGATCTGGAGAGCTGAATATGGGTCCTCAGGCTTCGCAGGCAAGCATCTTAACCACTAAGCCATCTTTCCAGCCCCAGTTTGATTTTTTTTTTTTGGTTTTTCGAGGTAGGGTCTCACTCTGGTCCAGGCTGACCTGGAATTAACTATGTAGTCTCAGGGTGGCCTTGAACTCTCGGCAATCCTCCTACTTCTGACTTCTGAGTGCTGGGATTAAAGGCATGTACCACCACGCCCAGCTCCCAGTTTGATTTTTAAAAAAGTATTTCATTTTATTTATTTATGAGAGAGAAAGTACACCATGGCTTCTAGCCACTGGAAACAAATTCCAGACACATGCACCACCTTCTGCATCTGGATTTTACATGGCTACTGGGGATTTGAACCTAGGTCCTTAGGCTCTGCAGGCATCTTAACTGTTAAGCCATCTCTCCAGTCCAGCTTGATTTCTCAGTGATTGCAGCCCAAGCATGTGGAGTCTTCAGCAATAAGGTCTTATCATCTAGTTCTAGGGTCTTAGCAATAGCCTGTAATGTTTTGGGGATATTAGGAGCATCTGTGATCATCAACTCACTGAAAGGTATTCTACCCCTGGCACTGAAATGTTATAGTAACAATCTGGCTTCTGGGCACAGCATTACCTACCTTGTTGCAGCCACCTTCATATTGCTGGGGGAAAGCACCAGCAGCTGATGGGAGGAAAGTTTTTTTATTTTGCTTACAATCTCCGAATCTCCATGATGTCAGGGGAGAGACCATAGAGCAGAGATTGGACATCACCTCCTTGCCAACATTAGGTGGACAATAGCAGGAGGGTGAGACAAATTCTAACAAAGGGGAGCTGGCTATAATACCCCCCCTAAGCTTATCCCAATAACACACCTCTTTTAGCAGTGCTCCACTTTATAATAAAGAGAATACCAAAGCTCAAAAGTTTTCTTCTCCTTCTCCTTCTTCTTTTTTTTTTTTGAGGTATAGTCTCACTCTAGCCCGGGCTGACCTGGAATTCACTATGTAGTCTCAGGGAGGCCTTGAACTTATGGGATTATAGACATACCCCACCACGCCTGGCTCCTTTTTTTTCTTTTTTTGAGGCAGGGTCTCTCTAGCCAGGGCTGACCTGGAACTCACTCTATAGCCCCAAGCTGGCCTTAAAACTTAAAGTGATTCCCTTACCTCAGCCTCCTGAGTACTGGGATTTAAGGGCATGTGCCACATCCAGCCTGGCCAGAGGTTTTATTTTTTTTATTTTTTTCAGAGGTTTTTTTTTTTTTTTTTTAAATTTATTTGCAAGCAGACAGTGAGGGAGGTAGTATGGGAATAGGTATACCAGGGCCTCTAGCCACTGCACATGAGTTTCAGATGCATGTATCATTTTGTACATCTGGATTTAAATGGGTACTAGGAATTCAAACCCCGGGCTGGTAGGCTTTGTAAGCACCCTTAATTGCTGAGTCCACCTTCTCAGCCGGAGATTTAATTATTTTGCTAAAGTTAACTTAGCTGGTTAGATGCAGAGTAGCTGTGCAGTTGACAACTTTTAAGCACCAGAGCTATTTGTTCTTGCAATAATCAGTCATTCCTATTCAACTCTTCATAGAGCAGTCACTGACTCCAGCCTGATACATGCAGGGTCTGTGACTCTGATTGAGGCTGCTGTCAGTGCTTATGCCTGTGCCACCTTGTCCATCTGCCTTACATGGGTTCTGGCTCCTCAGGCTTTGTAGGCAAGTGCCTTAACTGCTAAGCTATCTCTCCAGCCCCCAATAATCTGGTCTTTCTTTGTAGATCTGTAGAATTTTTTTTACTTCTGGTGTTGCCGGGGATCAAACCCAGGGCCTTCATGTTTGCTTGCTACATAAGTGTTTTGCCCTTGTTTTTTTGTTCCTTCTTTATTTATTTTAGCCAATGTCTGTTGCTCTTGTAACTCAAATTGGCCTTGAATTTTTGATCCTCCTGCTTCTGCCCCTTAAGTGCTGAGATTAGAAGCTTGTGTTACCTTGCTCAACTGAGAAACTCTTTTTAAACACTTAAAAAAATATATATATTTAATTTTTATTTATTTATTTGCAAGCAGAGAGAGAAATAGAAGAGAGGCAGAGAGAGAATGGGCACGCCAGGGCCTCTAGCCACTGCAAACGAACTCCAGATGCATGTGCCCCTTGTGCATCTGGCTTACATGGATCCTGGAGAATTGAACTGGGATCCTTTGGCTTTGCTGGCAACTGCCTTAACTGCTAAGCCATTTCTCCAGCCCCTTAATATATACACCTTTTTTTTGAGGTAGGGTCTCACTCTGGCCCACGCTGTCCTGGAATTAACTATGTAGTCTCAGGGTGGCCTCGAACTCACAGCAGTCCTCCTACCTCTGCCTCCTGAGTGCTGGGATTAAAGGAGTGAGCCACCACGCCCGGCTTAAAATATATTTTTATTGAAAGAGAGACAGAGAGAGAAGAGAGACAGAGAGAATAGGTGTGTCAGAGCTTCCAGCTGCTGCAAATGAACTCCAGATGCATGTGCCACTTTGTGCATATGGCTTTATGTGGGTACTGGGGAATTGAACCTGAGTCATTAGGCTTTTCAGGCAAGCGCCTTAAGCACTGAGCCATTTCTCCAGCCCCTCCAACTGGAGAAACTCTTAAAGTGAATCTTATGACACATTTCACAGTGCAAATAATCATTCTTTAAATTATTGTGGCTTATTGTTTCTAAGGTCACGTGGTAGAATATATTCCTTCACCAGCTTGTTAACCTACAACTGTGCTGTACTGGTGCCCTAGGCCTTGACTGGCACTGCAGGCTGGGAGAGGGGTGAAAAAGCACAGCCATTCCTCCAGTTTGGAAAAGAGACCCCCTCACTGTTTATTTTGCTAGTGGTTTTTTTTTTTTTTTTTTTTTTTTTTTTTTTTTTTTTTGATGTAGGTCTTGCTCTAGCCCAGGCTGACCTGGAATTCACTATATAGTCTCAGGATGGCCTTAAACTCACAGCGATCCTCCTTCCCCTGCCTCCCGAGTGCTGGGATGAAAGGCGTGCGCCACCCCACCTTTGCTAGTCTTACTGAATGAACGCTGGTTTGTTCCTAGCGTTTGTCAGAGCTCCTCCTCTCCAGGTCTTTCCGTGTGCTAGCTACTTGGTTGGAAGTAGTCAGGCACCCTTATGGCCAGCTCCTGGTGCCTGTCACTGCTCTTTGTCCTCACGTTGTTTTCCCAGCAGTAGGGATGGCATTGGGCCTTCTGAAGAAAGTTAAACTTTACAATGTTATCTTAACTAGGCAGTGCCTGGCTCAGGACCCGAAGGGAGCAAAGGGTGCACTGTCATGTCTCCTTCTCCACAGAGGTAGCCTCTGTGTCAGTTGTGGTGCTCCTGAATGCTGGTGTCTATGTGGAAGGACCTGACATTGTCCTTTTGACTGGGGCCTGTGGCATCAATTCCTTTGCAGTAGGGTCCTCACAAGGCTACCTTGAGCCTTCTTGAAGACTTTGTTGAACTTTTGATAGAGCCTTTGGGACCAAGCAGGCAGCTCTCTCTGTTCTGAGCCTCTGACATTGAGGGGATACCTATCATGAACATGAGACCCTCTCCCACCTTGGTGACTCTGAGAGCTGTACCCCCACATTCTGTCCTGCTAGTCTGTGGTTTTCTATAAGCATTCCTAGGTCCTTCAGCCAGTGCAAGCTCAGTTTGTCTCAAAGCTGCCTTGCTCTCCATGCTGACCTTCTTCCTCTCCTTTCCTTTCTTCCTGTAATAGAACCGTAGATTCCTAAGTGCCTCAGGCTTGATATCTGGTAGGCCTGTGTGTCTGCTCTTCTGTCCAGCCCAGGGTGCTTGTTCTAACCAGGAGTTACTTAGATTCCTCCCTCCCTCCCTCCCTTCCTCTTTCTCTCTCTCTCTTTCTCTCTCTCTTTCTTTCTCCTTCTCTCCTTTCCTTTCCTTCCTTCCTTCCTTCCTCCCTCCCTCCCTTTCTTCCCTCCCTCCTTCCTCTCTCCTCTCTTCTCTTCTTTCTCTTCTTTTCAATAGGGTCTCACTCTATCCCTGGCTGACCTGGAATTAACTATGATTAACTATGTAGTCTCAGGGTGGCCTCGAACTCATAGGTCCTCCTACCTTTGCCTCCTGAGTGCTGGGATTAAAGGTGTGTGCCACCTCACTTGGCTAGTTAAATGGATTTCTGGTAGGCCCATGTGTCTCTGCTCTTCTCTCCGGCCCAGGATGCAAGTTCTAGCCAGGGGTTACCTGGATTTCTTACACGTGGCCTTTGTAGATTTCCCAGTTTAGCATTTGATGTCTATTCTGTTGTAAAGAGCATCCCCCTGCCTGTCAGAATTTGCTCTTAGCACCATCTGTCTTTGCATCTTCTAGCATTTCTGAAGCTACCCTATGAATTATGGAACAAAGAATTCTTTCATCTCTTAGCCAGCACCTCTTCCTGCTTGGCTCCTCTGTGTCATTGATCTTGGTCTTTAATACTTCCTATCTTTGAAATGTCATCTACTCTGTCATCCCTTCCCCATTTCTACCAGTTTTCTCACTAGAAGCGAATCTAGCCAGTTTATAGAAATGAGAAGAATGTGTACATGTGAGAAAAACCAATCTCTAATCTTGTCCAGGAAACAACCATGGTTCAAACCCTTTGCTCATGTGCAGCTGGCGGTGTGTGGCTATGATAGTGACATCAGGATCAGTTCACTTGCCTTTGTGTGCTAACAGAAGCATTGTACCATGTTATTAGGGCTCCTTAAGGATTTTTATTTTTATTTTTGTTTTGGTTTTTCAAGGTAGGAATTCACTATGTAGTCTCAGGCTAGCCTTGAACTCATGGCAGTCTTCCTACCTCTGCCTCCTGAGTGCTGGGATTAAAGGCGTGTGCCACCATGCCTGGCTTCCTTAAGGATTTTTGTAAACAGTAGTTCAGCCTTTTTTCTTCATGATTATGAAAACACATATAAAGATAAGAGATACTCATTATAGGAGCACCAAAAAGGAATAATATTAATTTTTGCATTCAGATAACCATTGTTAATGTTTTCATGTGTTAAGGTGTTCTACACATTCCTACTTTTGTTTTTTTATTTTTTATTTTATTTTATTTTTTAAATTTATTTGCAAGCAGAGAGAGAGAGAGTGATAGGAGAGAAGAGAAGAGAGAGAATGAATGAGAATAGGTGCACCAGGACCTCCAGCCACTGTCAATGAGCTCTAGATGCCTGTTACACCACTTTGTGCATCTGGCTTTACGTGGGTATCGGGGAATTGAACCCAGGTTGCTGGGCTTGGTAGACAAGTCCCTTAACCTTTGAGCCTTCCTACACTATACATACTGATGATATATTGACTTACAAGCTTTCCTTAGAATATGACCTAAACATTATTGAAGTTTTAACTCAGCATTTTCCCTCCCTCCTTCCTTCTTTGTTTTAATCAAGATCTTGCTATGTTGCTCAGCTAACCTTAAACTCATGATCCTTCTGCTTTACCCATAGCCTCTTAAATGCTGGGATTATAGATTTGTGCTACTGTATCCAGCTCTACCCAACACTGTCTAAATTTGTTTTGCATGTGTGCATGTGTATGTTGTGTTCTTTAAAAAATATTTTATTTATTTGAGAGTGAGAGAGGGAGACAGAGGGGAGAGAAAGAGAAGGGGGGAATGGGCACGCTAGGGCCTCTATCCACTGCAAACAAAATCCAGATGCATGTGCCACCTTGAGCATCTGGCTTTATGTGAGTACTGGGGAATCAAACCTAGGTGCTTTGGCTTTGCCGGCAAGTGTCTTAACCGCTAAGCCATCTCTCTAGCCCCACATGTGTTCTTTTGTTTATATATATAAATTTTTTGGTTTTTCGAGGTAGGGTCTCACTCTAACTCAGGCTGACCTGGAATTCACTCTGTATTCTCAGGGTGGCCTCGAACTTATGGTGATCCTCCTTCCTCTGCCTTCCGAGTACTGGGATTAAAGGCGTGCGCCACCATGCCTGGCTTTTCCCAGATGTGTTCTTATATGTGTGGTGCACATGTGTGTGCATGTATGTGGAGACCAGAGGTCAATGTCCACTGTCTTCCCCAGTTGGTTACCACTTTATTTATTTATTTATTTATGAGAGAGAGAGAGAGAGAGATATTGTGTGTGTATGTGTGAATGGGTTCACCAGGGCCTCTAGCCACTGCAAACAAACTCCAGATGCATGCACTATGATGTGCATCTGGCTTATGTGGGTCCTGGGGAATTGAACCTGGGTCCTTAGGCTTTACAGGCAAATGCCTTAACTGATAAGCCATCTCTCTAGCCTCTCACCACCTTATTTAAAAAAATTTTTTTTTTGCTTTTTTGTTTTTTCAAGGTAGGGTCTCACTCTGGCCCAGGCTGACCTGGAATTCACTATGTAGTCTCAGGGTGGCCTTGAACTCACAGCAATCCTCCTACCTCTGCCTCCTGAGTGCTGGGATTAAAGGCGTGCGCCACCACTGCCTGGCTTAAAAAAATATTTTATCTATATTATTTGAGAAAAAGGCAGAGAGACAGAGATTGAGGGGAAGAGAGAATGGGCCCGTTAGGGCCTCCAACTGCTGGAAACAAAGTTCAGACGCATGCACCACCTTGTGCATCTGGTTTACGTGGGTCCTTTGGCTTTGCAGACAAGCGCCTTAACCACTAAGCAATCTTTGCAGCCCACCACCTTATATATTTGAGACAGGTCTTGCTCTGAATCCAGAGTTCACTGATTCAGCTATACTAGGTAGCCAGCAAGCCCTAGAGATCCTCCTGTCTCTTCCTCCCAGTCACTGGTATTATAGGCATGCAGCTCCATGCCTGGCTTTTCTTTTTTCTTTTTCTTTTTAAATTATTTATTTATTTGAGAGAGAGAGAAAAAAAAAACAGGAAGATAGAAAGAGAGAATGGGCACGCCAGGGCCTCCAGCCACTGCAAATGAACTCTGGACGCATGCGCCCTCTTGTGCATCTGGCTTATGTGGGTCCTGGGGAATCAAACTGGGGTCCTTTGGCTTCACAGGCAAATGCCTTAACTGAACTGTTAAGCCATTTCCCCAGCCCGTCTTTTTTTTTTTTTTTTAAATTTTGTTTATCAAGGTAGGGTTTCACTCTAGTCCAGGCTGACCTGGAATTCACTATGTAGTCTCAGGGTGGCCTCGAACTCATGGTGATTCTCCTATGTCTGTTGGGATTAAAGACATGCACCACCATGCCCGGGTTATTTTATTTTATTTTATTTTATTTTATTTTATTTTATTTTTATTATTATTTTTTTTGGTTTTTCGAGGTAGGGTCTCACTCTGGTCCAGGCTGACCTGGAATTAACTATGTAGTCTCAGGGTGGCCTTGAACTCTCGGCGATCCTCCTACCTCTGCCTCCCGAGTGCTGGGATTAAAGGCGTGCGCCACCACGCCCGGCTTTTCATTTTATTTTTAAAAATACTTTATTTGCTTATTTGAGACAGAGAGAGAGAGAGAGAGAGAGACAGAGAGAGAGGGAGGGAGGTAGATAGAGAGAGAATGGGCACACCAGGTCCTCTAGCCACTGCAGACAAACTCTAGATCCTGTGCTATTTTGTGCATCTGGCTTACATGCATACTGGGGAATGGGGATTGAATCTGGGTCCTTAGGCTTTGTAGGCAAGTACCTTAACTGCTAAACCATCTATCTCTCTATCCCCTATTTTAAAAAATACTTATTTTTATTTATTTATTAGAAAGAGAGAGGCAGACTGAGAATGGGTATACCAGGGTCTCCAGTTACTGCAAGTGAACTCCAGACGCATGCACCACCTTGTGGATCTGGCTTACATGGGTCCTCGGGAAGGGAACCTGGGTCCTTGGCCTTTGCAGGCAAGTGCTGTCTTGCCAGCCCACCAGCCCCTATTTTTATTTTATTTTATATTAAAAATGTTATTTGTAAGGAGAGAGAGAGGAGAAGAGAAATGGTACACCAGAATATTCTCCAGATGCATGTGCCATTTTGTGTATCTGGCTTTATGTGGGTACTAGGCTTTGCAAGTAAATACCTTTAACCCATGAGCCATCTCTAGCCACTGGAACTTTAATAAAATATTTTATTTATTTATTGAGAGAGAGAGGTAGGGGTAGGCTACCGTGCTTGGCTAATCTTGTGTGTGTGTGTGTGTGTGTGTGTGTGTGTTTGTTTTTTTGAGGTAGGGTCTCACTCTGGCCCAGGATGACCTAGAATTAACTTTGTATTCTCAGGGTGGCCTTGAACTCATGGCAATCCTCCTACCTCTGCCTCCCGAGTGCTGGGATTGAAGGCGTGCACCACCACGCCTGTCTATCTTTAGTATATTTTGTCATCAAGAAAGTTTTTGAACTCTCACATCCGTTGGTACCTATGTCCCCTGCTGTTTCTGAGTCCATGGCATCTCTTCTGACTACTCATTGACACTCATTTCCACAGATACTGGAGGTATCTGCTCTCAAGAGGAAGCTCATAAGTTTAGAGAGACTTAGCAGGTGTTACAACACAGAAGCAGGGAGTTGCTACATTTTCTGTTCTGTTGTTTAGTTTGTGTATGTGTGGTGAAGAATGGAAATGGTTTCTCTTCACTACACTTGAGAATTCTGGGTAAATACCTGCTCTTGACTTTAAGATGGGACAGAGCTCATGATTGTCTGGAAAGTGACTGTTTGGAGGTGGGTGATAGGAATGAAGCTCGAGGACAGCCAGGACTGTGTATGTGCTGTTAAAGCTGGAGGATGTGGGCTGGAGAGATGGCTTAGTGGTTAAGTCGCCTGCCCGCTAAGCCTAAGAACGCCAGCTCCAATCTCCAGGTCCCATGTTTAGCCAGATGCAAAGTGATGCAAGGGTGCAATGCTGCACTTGCCCACAAGGGGGCGCATGCATCTGGAGTTTGTTCACAGCAGCTGAGAGGCTGCTGTCGCGCCCATTCTTTCTCTCTCTCTCTCCCCTCCCCCCCAAAAAGAGCTGGAGGATGTTTTTGAGAAGACAAAGATAGTGTCAGATGCCATGGGGATATCATTTAGAGTAGGAGTGGACCCAGTTTAACTCCATGAAGGAGTGTTTTCCACACTGGCCCAGAGTTTAACTTATGAAGAAGCTGTCATCTCAGAAGGTGATGGGACCTAAGGTTTTTTTAATTAGTAACCCCCTCTGTATGTTTATTTGGTATTTTATCAATTTCACTAAGCTCATACCTGTATTTCTAAGCCTCTATTCCCTTTGTGAAATAACTAAGTATTCATGTGTTTATAAGCCTCTATTCCCTTTGTGAAATAACTAAGTATTATGTGTTTATAACCTGTTTCTTTGAACATCAGAGTAAAATCTCAAGCTTCTGTACCAAAAAACTCAATTGATTAACTGCAAGAGACTAAAAAAAAAAAAAATCCAATTATAAACAAGGTAGAAGTGTATTTTTCTCATGAGGATGGAATTGCAGCAGCTTCACCATAGGCAGGTTTTTTTTCTTGCTTTTCCATAACCTTTGGTGTGTGGCTTCTGGACTAGCTTCTGGAATTCCAGCCATCACATCTATTTCAGTAAGTGGGTTAGGGAGAAAGGAGGGGCCTTCTAAGGTCACCTCCTAAAATATGCCATCTCAGGGCTGATATGTGGCTCAGTCATAGAGAACTTGCCTAACATGTTGGGCCCTGGTCTCATTCCTTAGCATTACAGAATTTTTATTTTATTTTTTAAAATTTCACTTTAAAAATGTGTGCAAGAGGCTGGGCGTGGTGGTACATGCCTTTAGTCTCGGCACTTGAGAGGCAGTAGGAGGAGGATCACCGTGAGTCTGAAGCCAGCCTGGGATTCCAGAGTGAGTTCCTGGTCAGCCTAGGCTAGAGTGAGACTCTACCTACAAACATACAACAAAAATATGTGCAGGAGACTGAATGTGATGGTGCACACCTTTAGTTCCCAGCATTGGCTGAGGTAGGAAGATCACTGTGAATTCAAGTCAGCCTGGGCTGCAGAGAGTTCCAGGTCAGCCTGGGCTAGACTGAGACACTACCTTGAGAACAACAACAACAAAATATATATATATATATTATTTTCGACGTAGGGTCTCACTCTAGTCCAGGCTGACCTGGAATTCACTATGTACTCTCAGGGTGGCCTTAAACTCACAGCGATCCTCCTACCTCTGCCTCCCGAGTGCTGGGATTAAAGGCGTGCACCACCACGCCGGGCTAATAGAATGAATTTTTGCGGACAGCCAGCTGTCTCTAGAAACTTCCAAAGGCCTGATGCCTTTTAAAAATTGACAAAAGCCAGGGTTGGAGAGATTGCTCAGTGGTTAAGGCACTTGCCTGTAAAGCCTAACAACCTGGGTTGATTCTTCAGTACCCACATAAAGGCAGATGCACAAAGTGCCACATGAATCTGCAGTTTGTTTACAGTGGCTGGAGGCCCTGGTACACCCATATTTTCTCTCTGTCCTTGCAAATAAAGAAATAAAATATTAAAAAATTGGGCTGGAGAGATGGCTTAAAGGTTAAAGCACTTGCATACAAGCCAAAGGACCCAGGTTTGATTCCCCAGGACCCACATACACCAGATGCATGGGGTAGCACATGTGTCTGGAGATTGCAGTGGCTGGAGGCCCAGGTGTACCCATTCTCTCTCTCTCAATAAATAAATAAAAATAAACTTTAAAAATATTTAAAAAATTGCCGGCATGGTAGTGCACGCCTTTAATCCCAGCACTCGGGAGGCAGAGGTAGGAGGATTGTCATGAGTTTGAGGCCACCCTGAGACTACATAGTGAATTTCAGGTCAGCCTGAGCTAGAGTGAGACCCTACCTTAAAAAAAAAAAATTGACAGAAGCCAGATGTGGTGGTACACACCTGTAATCCCAGCACTGGGGCCATGAAGGCAGGAAGACCAGGAGTTAAAGGTCATCTTTGACTACTTGGGGAGTTGGAGGTCTGCTTGGGTCGTGTCAGAGCCTTTCCGGAAAAAGCAAATAATGGAACAAATAATTGATCTAGGTCAGCTTGTGTTACACAGTGAGGTCTTGTCTCAAAGAACATCTCCCACCCCTCAAATTCCCAAACAGACAGCATCAACAAAACTCTGAAGAAATCCCCACAGGAGATCTAAGACAGAAGAATAACAGCAAATACAGCTGTGGACTGGATGAGACATTTGTGGTCACCGAGGCTTTTCATTAATGGTGGCAAGGGCTGATTGAGAGGCAGAAAGAAAGGGGAGACTGTTCTGTAGGTTTGGAGATGGGACTGTCTGTTTTTCAGTGGAGCCCAGGAAAGCATAGGGTGTTTTGGTGTATACCACCTCAGTGTTTGATTAACAAAGGGATAAATATGCAGAACACTCCCTCATCTCAGTGCCTCCTTACTATGCTTAGCCCCACTTTTCAGTGCCATGTTTCACATTGTCTGATTTGCATCTTTTGGCCTTTGTAAAACAGAGCAGTATTTGTTACCTAAAATAATAATCTTGAATCCTTACCAGATTGTGTGGAAATGCCCTGTTGAAGAAAATCAGAATGGTGCTGCTGGGGTTGGAGAGAGATTGGCTCAATGGTTAAAGGCTTGCAAAGCCTGACAGCTTGGGTTCAATTCCCCAGTACCCATGTAAAGCCCGAGACACAAAGTGGCACATGCAACTCTAGTTTGCTTGCAGTGGCAAGAGGCTGTGGTGTACCCATTCCTTCTCTCTCTTTTTGCAAATAAAATAAAAATGTGTACTTTTTTTTTTTTTAAAGAAAAAAATGGTGCTGCCTTAACAAGATACTTTTGGCTACAGTTATCCACAGGCATTCCCTTCCCAGCAGTAATGCTTTCTAGATGCTGAAACGGTAAGAAGGTGTCATTCTGCAGGGCTAGAATGGAAACCCTGGTATCCTGCTGCCTGCCTGAAGGGCCAGAGGACAGGGATGCCACAGGCCTTTCTGTCTGGAATATGAGTCCATCATTAAATGCATTTTAGGAGACAACCTTCAAAGTACGAGTTCTTTGGTGGGAAAATAAGGAAAAGATACAGAGTTGAGATACTCAGCCTCATTGTGTCATATATGGATCTTGAGGCTCTGGGAGACCAGCTGGCCAGCTTGAGTTCTAATTCTCTTTGCCCAGGTTTTTCCATGGACTTAACTTATAGACCACCTTTAGGCCTTCATCACTGGTTGATAGTGTCCCATCCATTTTGAGTGTGAGGTAGCTCAGGGATGCCCAGGAGGCCCTTCATTGCTGATTTCTTGGCCACTTAGGATAGGATCTTTTCTTACAGTCTGGTCTGTGCTGTGTGAGCTGATGTTTGTCCTGTCACCTGTCATTTTGGGAGAGCAGGAGCCAGGTGAGCTTTGTTATCTCACAGGAATGTTGGCCAACACTCAGCTTTCTCTTGACCAGGGCCTTTTTTTCCCCCCAAGAAAGGGTCTTACTCTAGCCCAGGCTGACCTGGAACTCTATAGTCCCAGACACTCATGGCTATCCTATCTCAGTCTACTGAGTATTGGGATTAAAGCCACCATACCTGGCTTTTTTCTTTTCTTTTAATTAAAATGTTTGGGTTGGAGACATGGCTTAGTGGTTAAGGTGCTTGCCTAAGAAGTCTTAAGAACCCAGGTTTGATCCTCCAGGATCCATGAGAGCCAGATGCACAAGGTGGCACATGTATCTGGAGTTCTTATGCAGTGGCTAGAGGCCCTGGCATGTCCATTCTTTCTCTCTAATAAGTAAAATAAAATATTTAAAAACTTATTACATTTCTTAATTCCATCCTGCCATCCTTCTTCCCTCATCACCCTCTACTGAATCTGCTAGTTTCCAATTAGTCCCTTTTCTATTTTGATGTCTTGGTTTTTTTCTTTTTTTGGCCCCCCTCCATCATCCACAACAACATGTTGATGGGCCCAATATTATGCACTCCTTCCTCCCCATCCTTGGGGTCTTGCCATATGACTAAAATGTGTGCGCTACCATGTCCAACAAGCTTTTTTTTTTTTTTGGTTTTTTTCAAGGTAGGGTTTCACTCTAGCCCAGGCTGACCTGGAATTCATTACGGAGTCTCAGGGTGGCCTTGAACTCCCAGCAGTCCTCCTACCTCTGCCTCCCAAGTGCTGGGATTAAAGGCATGTGCCACCACGACCAGTTTTTTTTTTCATTTTTCATTTTATTTATTTATTTGAGAGAGAGCAGGGAAGATATATATGGAGAGAGAGAGAGAGAGAGAGAGAGAGAGGGAGGGAGATAATGGGCATGCCAGAGCCTCTAGCCAATGCATACGAACTCCAGACACATGTGCCACCTTGTGCATCTGGCCTATGTGAGTACTGGGAAATTGAACCTGAGTCCTTAGGCTTCAAAGTGCAGGCAAGCTCCTTAACAGCTAAGCCATCTCTCCAGCCTAAGCTTTTATTTATTTATTTATTTATTTATTTATTTATTTATTTATTTATTTATTTATTTTTGGTTTTTCGAGGTAGGGTCTCACTCTGGTCCAGGCTGACCTGGAATTAACTATGTTGTCTCAGGGTAGCCTCGAACTCATGGCGATCCTCCTACCTCTGCCTCCCGAGTGCTGGAATTAAAGGCGTGCGCCACCACGCCTGGCAGCTTTTATTTTTTTTATTTTTTAAAATTTTATTTATTTATTTGAGAGAGAGAGAGAGGGAGAGAATGGGCACACCAGAGCCTCTAGCCACTGCAAACAAAGTCCAGTTGCATGTGTCACCTTGTGTATCTGGCTTATGTGGATCCTGGGGAATCAAACCTGGGTCCTGTGGCTTTGCAGGCAAATGCCTTAACTGCTAAGCCATCTCTCCATCCCAGCTTTTGTTTTTTTAGATAGAGTCTTGCTGTCTAGCTCAGGCTGGCCTTGAACTTTCAGTTCTGCCTCTGCTTCCTAAGTATACTGCTACTACAACTGTATAGTGTTTTATACATATACATATAATATTAAAGAAATTGACCTTTTTTGGTTTTTCGAGGTAGGGTGTAGCTCTAGCCCAGGCTGACATGGAATTCACTATGTAGTCTCAGGCTGGCCTCAAGCTCACAGCAGTCTTCCTGCCTCTGCCTTCCAAGTGCTGAGATTAAAGGTGTGTGCCACCATGCCCTGCTAAAGTTGAGCTTTTGATTTATGCTGAAAAATAATTCTCAATGTCATTTTTAGTGTTAGGGAGGGAAGGAGAAAGAAAGGGAGGGAGGGAGGGAGGGAGAGAGAGAGAGAGAATGAATTAGCACATCAGGGCCTCCAGCCATGGCAAACAAACTCTAGATGCATGTGCCACCTTGTGTATCTGGATTATGTGTGTCCTGGGGAATTGAACCTAGGACCTTAGGCTTTGCAGGCAAGTGCCTTAACTGCTAAGCCACTTCTCTAGCCCTCCCTTTTGTTGAAGCAGGGTCTCATATTAGCCCATACTGGTCTGAATCTCATGGCACTCTGCTTTCCTCAGTGCTGGGATTAAAGACTCCTGACTCTGAAAATGGAAATTTAAGATACAGAAAAGAATTAACTGTTGAAGCCATGTTCCTGAAGGACTTGGGAAGTACAGAATCCTCTGTACTTGTAGATAGGGGAGTATAGGTGAAGATACAGACAGGGCTATAAATAGAGTGATATTGAGAGAGTATACACAGGTGATTTATCTGTCAAGAGAGGAGGGGCTGGGGAGATGGCTCAGTGGTTAACAGGGTTTCCTGTCCCAGCCCCTTTTTAGTGCTTTTTCATTAGATGCTTTACTAAATTATTTTGGTTAAACGGATCAGTTCCCCCACCCCCCTGTGCCCCAGGGCACTTGGACATTGAAGCCAAAGTTTCCACATGATCTGATCTATACTCGTTGTCAGTCATCTTTTGTTTCTTTTTCTTTTTTCTTTCTTTTTTTTTTTTTTTGGTTTTTGTGAGGTAGGGTCTCACTCTGGTCCAGGCTGACCTGGAATTAACTATGTAGTCTCAGGGTGGCCTCGAATTCTCAGCGATCCTCCTACCTCTGCCTCCCGAGTGCTGGGATTAAAGGCGTGCGCCACCATTGTTTTTTTTTTGAAGACATTCTTAGAAAGGTCTTAGTTCCTCTCTCTCCCACCTCTGTTTATTTAGGCACTTAAGGTGTTTTACTCTTGTTTTTTTTTTTTTTTTTTTTTTTTTTTTTTTCAAAGTAGGGTCTCACTCTAGCCCAGGCTGACCTGGAATTCGCTATGTATTCTCAGGGTGGCCTTGAACTCAAGGGGATCCTCCTACCTCTGCCTCCTAAGTGTTGTGATTAAAGGTGTGTGCCCAGCTACTCTTGATGTTTTTATAGTTTGCATTTGATCTTGAAATATTTAATCTGTCCGGTGCACATTTATTTTCATTTGTTTAAATTATGAAGGATCTATGAAGGAAGAGTAGAGACAACAGGAAAAAAAGCACAAAACTTCCCAAGTCAAGAGGAGCCCCTTGCTGGAGGGGAGAGGTCTGGGATATATTTGAATGAATTGTGTGGAGTAGCAATCAGAACTGTAGATTTGCACCTACAGGGGTTTACAAAATCATCTTCCTTTTCGTAGTTGTGCTTCTGGAAACTCAAGGAGGATTTGGGGCAGGGTATGTTTTGTGTTGACCAGCTGCTCAGCAGGATTGTGATATTGTAGCATGCCTGAGCATGGAGTAACAGACTTCCATCTGAATCCATTTCTAGAAATGGGCTTGATGAGTTATCCGAATTATTTTACACAGATGAGCAAACAAGCTTGAAGTTCAGTAACTTGACAAGTTACGGTTTGAACCCAGGTATGCTGACTCTGAGGCTCAAGCTCTTTGCCTTGGGCATTCCTCTTCCCTAGACTCCTGCCTTTTCAAGCTCTCCTAAAACATGGAGGCTCTGTGAGCCCTGAGAACCTTGTCTTTCTCTGCTCTCGGTTCTGAAGAGGAGTGGTGACGATACCCAGAGTTCTTTGTGGCCTGCATGTTGGACATGAGCACATCCTAGAGCAGTCAGAGCCCTTCTCTCCTGAGACTGAGATCAGCCCTAGCCTTCTGTGTGGATCCTGTGGACTCTTCCACCTCATCTCTTCATCTCCCTCCATTCCCCCTGCTTCTGTGGAAATCACTATCCCACCATCCTTAGGTGCTGTCTCCTTCCCAGGTGGCCTCTGGAGTTGGATTTCTGCAGCTCCCTCATGTACAGGCTGTAAGGTTCAGCAGTGACCACGACCACACAAAGCACTCTGAGGCAAAGATGAAAGCTTTTATTCAGGAAAAGCATGAGCTGCTAGGGCTGGTTCACAGAGCGGAGCACAGTCCACCTGAATTTCCAGATAGTGGGATTTATAGGTTTCTTCAGTTGGGGGAAGGTGAGGAAGGGAAAAGCTGAATAAGAAAGGTTCCTTTGGGGGAGATCTAAGATAGCCAGGGTGTGACCTAGAACACCGATCAGGTGATTTACAAAATAAGGGGGCAGGAAACCATGACATGGGGGCATTGCAGGCGAGGGGATAATGGCTAGGCAGTTTCTTGAGGAATGTGGGTAATTGACTTCCTTATGTCTCTGTCCCATCCTGCTGTCCTTGGTGACTCCATTTTGGGACCTGTCTGACCTAACACAGGCATGTTGAATTCACAGGCTCAGCTTTCCTGCAGACTTGGTCATGAAGTCTTTGTACGGTTAGACTTGACTGTTCCTAACACATGTGGCTTGTCAGGAGGTTGAGCCAGTGCTAAATCAGCTGTGAAGATTAGCAACTGCTTGGGTGGTAGGAAGCAGGCCTTTGGTTTCAGGAGGAATTTGTTATGCGTAATGACTAGCATTGCACAGCACAAAGACAATTAACATGTCAGTGTTTTCTTTTAGTACTGAAGTAGTACTCATGTATACATGAGTTCATGTTATATTAACCCATGAGGTGCTTAGTACAATCTCAATAGTTTATTAGGAAGTGCTTAGGATTTAAGAAATTTAAAAGACAGTAAAGCTGAGTAGTTCAAATGTTCCGTGTTTGGACAGACTACAAAATGAAATAGCAGCTAAAAATCTAAATTCATAAAAATGTGAATGTTAGGGGCTGGGCATGGTGTCACATGCCTTTAATCCCAGCACTGGGGAGGCAGAGGTAGGAGGATCTCTTTGAGTTCAAGGCCACCCTTAGACTGCATAGGGAATTCCAGGTCAGCCTGGGCTAGAGAGAAACCCTACTTCCAAAAAAAAAAAAAAAAAAAAAAAAAAAAAAAAAAAAAAAAAAAAAAGTAAATGTTAAATATTAATTACTCTTCATATGTAGGCTAGTAGACAGATGAAATTTACATTTTATTCCAAATTAAAATTTATTAAAATACAATCCATTAACTAAGATTAAAATTCAGTGCCCTTTCAAGATTTTTGTTTGTTTGTTTGTTTTTGAGGTAGGCTTTCGCTCTAGACCAGGCTGACCTGGAATTCACTATGTAGTCTCAGAGTGGCCTCAAACTCACTGTGATTCTCCTACCTCTGTCTCCCAAGTGCTGGTATTAAAGGCATGCACCGCCACACCCGGCTTCCCTTCCAAGATTTTTATCAAAGGTGACACTAAGTTAAGTATCTTGGTTACAGTGTTCCTATGCTGGAGAACTGACTGTAGCAGATGAGGACTGGTAATACCCCCAAGCTGCTCATTCAGTGACTCTGAGGATACAGGCTGACTGCAATCAATTACTAGTGCTGGTAGTCTAGGGTCTCTAAGGCAGCATTTCCTGTTTGCCTGTGTCTTCATGTTCCTTAGTTCTGCTGTTCCTTTGAAAGGAAAGTCTCAAAGGCTGAGTAAGAATTAGTCTTCAGGAAATGCTTTATTTTTTTATTTTTTTATTTTTTTTGCTCTTCCTGAGGATTATGTAGGTATCTGAGGCTTCTAAAAGAACACACTTGGTATAGTAAGCTTCAGAGTATAAACAGGAAAAGCCTCTTTTAGAATGCCTTTTTGCCACACGTGTGTGTGTGTGTGTGTGTGTGTGTGTATTGCTCCGTTATGGTGTCTTCTGTTCACCTCCATCTCATGGGAGCTTTCAACCTGACTTCTGGCACCATATTTTACTTTTTGCTAGTAGTGACCCTCTGAACTGATTTCAAGACCCAGTGGGTCTCAACTCATATTTTTTAAATTTTTGTTTACTTTTATTTATTATTTGAGAGTGGCAGAGAGAGAGAGAGAGAGAGAGAGAGAGAGAGAATGGAATGGACGCACCAGGGCCCAGCCACTGCACACTGCAAACGAACTCCAGATGCATGCACCACCTTGTGCTTCTGGCTTATGTGGGTACTGGGGAATCGAGCCTCAAAGTAGAGTCCTTAGGCTTCACAGGCAAGCACTTAACCGCTAAGCCATCTCTCCAGCCCCTCAACTCATAATTTGTAACAAGTGGATTTATTTTATCTAATTATCTTTGAGCTAGAAATTACTTATTTAATTTTGTGTGTGTGTGTATGCATGCGCACACCCACAGGTGCACCAGTGTCTCTTGCCACTGCAAGAGAATGCCCTTCTGGCTTTATGTGGGTGGCTGGGGAATTGACCAGGGCTGGCAGGCTTTACAAGTGCATGCCATTAACCAGTGAGCCATTTCCCCAACCCTCATTATTCTTTTTATAGCCGAATAAAGGTAACTGCCAAGGTAGCTTGATGTCTCCCAAGACCACAGTTTGTACTATTTCTTTTTCCTCAAGTTGATTTATGCTTAGCCTCTCACTCCCTCTTACACAATTAATTAGTAGTGACTAAGGATATAGTTTTGTGAATTCCCCATATTACTTTTTTTTTTTTCAAGGTAGAGTCTTGCTGTAGCCCAGGCTGACCTGGAATTCACTATGTAGTCTCAGGGTGGACCATTCTTTAAAAATGTTTATTTATTTATTTATTTGCAGAGAGAAAGAGAGAGGGAGAGAGAATATGGGCATGCTAGGGCCTCTTGTCACTGCAAACCGACTCCAGTTGCATGAACCACTTTGTGCATCTGGCTTTATTTGGGTACTGGGGAATTGAACCCGAGCTGTCATGCTTTGCAAGCAAGTACTTTTAACTGCCGAGCCATCTCCCCAGACCTTACCATACATTTTCCTTTTTGTTGTTTTGACGTAGGGTCTCACTCTTGCCTAAGCTGAACTAGAATTTACTCTAGTCTCAGACTGGCCTTGAATTCACAGTCATCCTCCTTCCTCTGCCTCCTGAGTGCTGGAATTATATGCGTGCACCACCACTTACTATTCTTAAGTACTGAGAATTGGTTTATGTTTTTCTGAATATGAGTCAGATACATTTGCTGGTTGCTCTTTTGGTGTGTGGTTTAGAGGTTTTTATGGCATCCCTCATCTGGTCTCCTGGTGGAATGACATTGCAGTGGCATAGGTGGTATGTAGAGCTACCCTCTCTCCCCGTGCAATGCCTCTGCCTCCTCTAGGCTTTGCTTGTTGGAGAGATTTCTTTCTTTTTAAAAAATTATTATTTATTTATTTATTAGAGATAGGGAGAGTGAGAATGGGCATGCCAAGGCCTCTAGCCACAGCAAACGAACTCCAGATGGGTGTGCCCCCTTGTGCATCTGGCTTACGTGTGGGACCTGGAGAATTGATCTGTGGTCCTTAGGCTTTGCAGGCAAATGCCTTAACTGCTAAGCTATCTCTCCATCCCTTAAAAATTATTTATTTGTGTGTGTATGTATGTACATGTGTCAGCATGTCAGTCTCTTGCCACTGCAAACAAATGCCTATCTGGCTTTACGTGAGTGCTGGGGAAATGAACCTGGGCTGAAAAGCTTTCCATGCCTGCACCTTTAATCACTTAGCTATTTTCCAGCTTCCCCCTCCCCCGCCCTGTTGGAGTGATTTCTGCCCACTCTTTGTTGTAGGTCCCAGCATACCCACCTGGAGGCTTCAGTGACCCATTGTCCTGCCATCCTGAAGCTTTTCTGCTTGAGAAGCTATGGTACTTTGAATGGATGTCCTCCAATAGATTCAGTTTCAATAAAGCTTTGGATCTCTAGCTACATGGAGGAGGTGTCATTGTGGGCGGATCCTAGGGTTCAACTCCAGGTGTGTTTGGGGGAGGATGTGTTTCCATACAAAAGACATGCAGAGTGCTGGAGTTCTGCCATTATGAAGTTCCTGAAGTGTGCTTGCTTGAGATGGTGGTGATTTCTCTTTGTGTGGATCTGTGGAAGTGGGCCAGCTTCTTCTGCCATTATGGAACTTCCCCTGGATACGAGCTTCAATGAGTCCCTTCTTCTTCCCATAAACTGTCTGGTTTGGAAGTTCATCCCAGCAAGCTGAAGCTGTCTGCTGTAGAAGGCATCTCCCAAGCAGCACTTCGGGAGTAGATACATAGAGAATAGCCGAGACTGATGTCCCATAGTCCATATCCGAAATTCCAGCTCGATACTGAGCCTGAAGAGCCTGTGAGGCTGTGAAACGTTCACCAATTGTCAATTCTTCGTTGAGAGTTAGTTCTAAGAGCTTGGGCTTCTGGAGTTCTGGGGCAGAGGTGTTGCTGAGAGCTGTGGGATAGAGCAGTGAATGAATCAAGTCCCTCTCAGCTTCATGGAAGCCATGCTCTGGTGGGGAGACAGACACATGCTTACTTTCAGGAGCTAGTGAAGTTATAAAGGATAAGATGTTTATTTTTTCTCTCCCTGTCCTTCCCTCCTTTCCTTTTCTTTCCCCCTCCCTGTCTTTCTTCCTTTTATTTCCCCCCCCTGAGGAGTCTCTCACTATGTTGTCCAGGCTGTTCTGGAAAACATGCACTCAATCTTCTCACTTTAGCCAGGTAGCTGGGACTACAGCTGCACACTACTCCCACCTGGCTAGATCTGTCTTGTCTTGTCTTCCTGTCCTGTCCTGCCCTGCCCTTGACAGGGTCTCACTTTGTAGCCCAGGCTGAGCTCAAGCTCACAATATTCCTACCTCAGTACCCCGAGTGCTGTTGTTACAGGCATGTGCCACCATGTCTGACTAGCTAGTTGTTTGCTATTATGTGGGTAGCATTTTCAAATGTGAGCATCTGAACGGGGGCACTTCAGTTGGTTTAGGTTTGGCAGATGTTTCTTCTCCTGCCTGGAATATTTTCCATTATCCAAAGGAAACAAGTAGAAATGTACATAGACCTGTATGTTCTGTAGGGTAAATCAAGTCATTTAGAATTCTAAAGGACTTCACTTTGTTTACTTATCATTCCTGGCAGTACATTAGCTGATGTTAGGAAGTACAGTCCACTTATAACCCTAGATTTCATGGCTGCCCCTGGGGGCTCCTCCCACCCCATCTTTAACCTTTAGAAGGATTACAGTACTGAGTGCTTTTAGTTATTAGGTATATTTATGTAATCGTAATTCTCCAGTTTCCTCTCTTTTTATTTATTTATATTTTTAATTGGTTTTTCAAGGTAGGGTCTCAGTATAGCCCAGGCTGACCTGGAATTCACTATGTAGTCTCAGGATGGCCTTGAATTCACAGTAATCAGCCTACCTCTGCCTCCCAGTGCTGGGATGAAAGGTGTGTGCTACCATGCCTGGCTTCTAGTTTTCTTTTTTTTTTTTTAATCTTAAAAAATATTTTACATACATACATTTATTTATTTATTTATTTATTTATTTATTTATTTATTTATTTATGAGAAAAAGGGAATAGGCACTCCAGGGTCTCCAGCCACTGCAAATGAACTCCAGACACATGAGCCACCTCATGCATCTGGTTTACATAGGTCCTGGGGGATCGAACCTTGCTCCTTTGGCTTTGCAGGCATGCACCCTAATTGGTAAGCCATCTCTCCAGTCCCAGTTTTCTTTCTTACATGAATATTGGCAAACCAATATTCTATACTTGAAAAGGTTGATAAGTTTGATTTAAAAGCATACTTACTGAACTCTTAAGGTATACAAAGATGAAAAAGGCAGTCCATACTTTTGAAGCTCTTAAAAACTAAATTATGTAAAGTAACCTTTTTTTTTTTTTTTTGAGGTAGGGTCTCACTCTAGCTCAGGCTGACCTGGAATTCACTATGTAGTCTCAGGCTGGCCTCAGACTCACAGCGATCCTCCTACCTCTGCCTCCCAAGTGCTGGGATTAAAGGTGTGTGCCACCACGCTGCGCTAAAGTACCCTTTTTTTTTTTTTTTTTTTTTTTTTGATTTTTTCGTTTTTGCAAGGTAGGGTCTCACTCTAGCCCAGGCTAACCTGAAATTCACTATGTAGTCTCAGGGTGGCCTCGAACTCACGGCGATCCTCCTACCTCTGCCTCCCAAGTGCTGGGATTAAAGGCGTGTGCCACCACGCCCGGCTAAAGTACCCTTCTTAATGTAAGTATAAAGTACAACAAATTGTGTGCGTGAAGTACACATCCTGTGGACTTCAATTATAAGGAAACTGGTCATCTTCCAGTAGCCTTGTCTCTGAATACCATCACCTTGGGGGTTAAGATTTTAGCATATGAAGTTTTTGGGGTACCATAGCCAGCCAGGACTTCAAATGGGGAGGAGTACAGGCCCAAGTACTTGGAACCAACAATTTCACTTCCTCAAAGGTGGTCACTTACTGTCAGTTCATAGGTCATTATTTTAAAAGGAAACTTAAAATATCACACCAAGATTCTTCAGTGATTTCTAGGTTAGCATGGAATCTGCATAGGTTTATGTTTGAACTGTGGGCTCCAGATCATCAGATGAAATGTTTTCAGGCTATAAAACTAAAAGTAGACTTTTTAATGAATAATTAAACTTTTGTATCTTAGGTGGAGTATACAAACAGAACCACCAGTGTATTTCCCAATTCTGTTTTCATAACTGCATGAGAACCAGCCAGTTTCTGAGCAGCTGGCTGTTGGGAGCCAACAGTCTAGTACTTGGATGACCCTCCCCTCTCATGAAACGCATCCACGAATGCTAATGACTGGTGTGGCAGAGATGCCGCTGTCAGGAGTGTTTTCCTTTCCCTAACTTCCTGTCTTTCCCAGTCTCTAGACTAGCTGGGTTACAAGTGTACACCACCACACTCAGCTTGTGCTGGTGGATTTGAAATTCCAATCTAAAGACATGCAAAGTGCCTAGTTCCACTTGGAGTCCCTGCAGTGTGCTGTGTGGCCTTTGGCTTGTGGCTTCTCTGTCTCTGCTTGGGACTGTGAAGGCGGGCCAGCATCTTCTGGCATTATGGAACTTCCCTTGGATCTGTAAGCTTCAATAAATATCCCTTCCTCTATAACTGTGCCTGGTCTGGAAGTTCATCTCAGCAAACCTGAAGCTGACTGGTACACACTGTTAACTCCACCCAGGTGACTGAAACATTTGATGTAAGGAAGCTGTATGCAGTAGACCAGTGTGGTAAGTGTAACCGGTTCTTGAATAGGTATTTAACCCCAGCTGAGGCCAGTGTGCACTTGACCTAAGATGAAATAAATTGGAGCTATACCATCTGGTTAGATGGTTGTAGAAATGCTTGTATTGTCCATCCTCCATTAACCTGAGGGAAGAAGGTCCCTAGATACTTCTGACACTGGCCTGCACCCCCACAGGAGCTTTCAGATGACATCTCAGAGAGTGTATGACCTACAGATTGTGCAGCCTCTTACTTGCAGTTGGAACAACTGATACAAGTCATCTTGGTTCTACAACCAAAACCTATCTTCAGTCTCTACCTCTTCACTCACTAGGTAGATCCCAGTTCCCATCTTTTCTCTTTTTTTAACCTCCTTTGGCCTCCTGATGGTACCTTTTGCCCTTCCCTCACACAGTCTCTCCATTTTCCTCACAATTAGCCAGTGATATTTCCACTTTGATTCATGTGTCTTCCCCATTTAAAATTCTTAGAGTCTCCCTTTTGCCACCAAAACCACCTCATCCTAACACAGTAAAAAGTTTTAAATGGTGGCGCATACCTTTAATCCCAGAACTTTGGAGGTAGAGGTAGGTGGATCACTGTGAGTTCAAGGCCACCCTGAGGCTACATCAAATTCCAGGTCAGCTTGGGTTAGAGAGTGAGATCCCACCTCGAAAAACAAAACAAACAGGCCGGGTGTGGTGGCGTACACCTTTAATCCCAGCACTTGGGAAGCAGAGGTAGGAGACTGCCGAGAGTTTGAGGCCACCCTGAGAATACAGAGTGAATTCCAGGTCAGCCTGGGCTGGAGCGAGACCCTACCTTGAAAAACCAAACCAAACCAAACCAAACCAAAACAAAACAAATAAAAAATAAACCAAAAAAACAAAACAAAAGAAACAAAAAAATAAGATCCCAGCCTGCAAGAAAAGGCAGACTGGATAAACAACAAAACCATGTCTGAAATGAAATGAAAGAAAAGAAAGAAAGAAAAGAAAATCCCAGTTTACCTTCCTCTCTTGCCCCTACCAGAGTCTCTGGAAGGCTTGAGCCACGTGGCTTTCCTGCTGCCACCCAGCTCACTCCTGATATGAGGCCCTCAGCCACCCACCTCATTCAAGCTCCATTCTGATGGATGTTTCCCGGAGAGGGTTCTTCTCACTTGGAATAATGGCCTCGGTCCACTGCCACATTCTTTATCACCTTAGAATGCTTTCTGTTCTTCATAGCACTTACCGCTGCCTGAAAGTTATCATTATCAATTTGGAGGGAAGGCCCTTGGGGAGCATATGGGGCTGCACTCTCTTCTGCTCCCGGTAAACATTTCTATGAGTGTAATACACCATCCTTAACTGAGATAGATAGTTTAAAGCCTCCCACAGTCCTAACACCCCAAATCATGAACCTTCTGGAGGATTTCATTCTACTCTTTTCTGTGTATTCACACTTTGTGTGTGTGGGGAGGAAATAGTTGTAATCAAGCACGGTTTACCATTTCTGTTTCACTGTTCATGTCTGTCGTCAGCGACTTAGATAAAGTTCTTGATGACACACTGAGAAAGGATGCAGGAGACACAAAGCGCAGACAGATAAATACATAAGAAGCTAGGAAAACATACCAGTAGCAGTGTGCTAGGAAAATAAGCTGGTTCTACAAATATAACATGAGGAAGTAGTTAACACTACACATTACCCACCAGTGCACAAGCACAAATTAAAGGAAACAGTTTAATAGTAACATATACATTAAGGACTTAAGACCTTTGTTTGACAAATGAGTTACAGTTCAAATAACAAAAGTAGCTGGTGACTCTGAAGAATGTTTGTTACATATGCTAACCCTTGAGTCTTGCAAATTTGTAAAAGCATATGGAAGAACAGTAAAGATAGCACTTAAGTTCTAATGAAAGGCAACCTGCATGAATGGGAAAGGGCACTCTTAGGAGTTGTATATAGCTATTGGGTAAAAATCCTAGTACCATGAATGAGCTGTCTCCACTGCTGCTGGTTCCATGCAAGAACTAGATGGTAATTCCCTCCTGCTGATTATACAGATCATATAGATTTTAGCTGCATACATGGAGAAATCAAACTGAGATGGAACTGGAAATTCTCTCCCTTCTGTTTTTTTTTTTTGTTTTGGTTTTTCGAGGTAGGGTCTCACTCAAGTTCAGGCTGACCTGGAATTCACTATATAGTCTCAGAGTGGCCTCGAACTCACAGTGATCTTCCACCTCTGCCTCCCAAGTGCTGGGATTATCCCTCCTGGGTTTTTTATTTTGTTTTATTTATTTGCAAGAAGAGGGGAGAGAGTGGTTTGCAGATTGTTTTGGGTTAGGCACTCATGAGCAAAAGTTTTAAGGGTAAGACAGTACACCTTGATACTGGCTCTCATCCAGAATGGCTAGCTGCATGTGACAGACCTGGAAGGTTAGACAAGACCTGATCCCAAAGGGGATTGCTTGGCATTGGACAGAGTTTAGACCTATTCTCTTAAAGAGGTACAGGATGGGGAGTTACAAGATCCAAATGTTCTTTTGGGGCAGGTCCTCTTATTGTAGCATCCAAAGTATGTAAGTGCTGATGGACCAGGTTCAGTTCCCCAGTACCCACATAAAGCAAGATGCCAGAGTGGTAGGCACTTGCATCTGGAGTTCGTTTGCAGTGGCAGGAGGCCTTGGCACACCCGTTCAGTCTCATTGATCACTGTCTCCCTCTCCCTGTCCCTCAAATGAATAATTTTTTTTTTTTTTTTTTTTTTTTTGCTGGTCATGGTGGTACATGCCTTTAATCCCAGTACTTGGGAGGCAGAGGTAGGAGGAGCGCCATGAGTTCGAGGCCACCTTGAGATTACATAGTGAATTCCAGGTCAGCCTGGGCTACAGTGAGACCCTACCTCCCTACCTCGAAAAAACAAAAAACAAAAAAACAACAACAACAAAAAAAAAGTATGTGAGAGTGGATTTGAGGCTAGAAGAAGGTAGTTAGCTGGCTGTGGCAGTCTCCAGAGGAGGGGTAATGTTGGTTTGAGTTGAGCCAATCAAAGAAGTGATGGAAAGGAGTGGGTACAACTGAAGAAGTTTTGTAGGTGTCATTGGTGACAGGCAGATCTGAGGGCTAAGGCAGGAGCCACTGGGGGTAATGTCTACCATTTGTCATTTGAAACTTGAGGACAGAGTGTACCATTTGCAAGAGCTGATGAATTTGGTTTTGGACACATGGAGGGTTTTAGGTGGCAGTGGAGACCTCTAGGAGGCATTTGGCTAGATGATTCTCAGTTCAAGAAGAGGTAGTTGAAGCAGGAATCTAGCTTTAGGTAGAGTGCTTGCCTAGCATGTGTAAGACCCTCAGAATTGTGGGTATTAGTAGAAGACCAAACAGGCCTGATGAATTCTGAAAAAGGGACAGGCTGGGCTGGAGAGATGGCTCAGTGGTTAAATGCGCTTTCTTGCAAAGCCTAACAGCCTGGGTTTGATTCCCTAATACCCATGTAAAGCCAGATGTACCAAGTGGCATATGCTTTTGGAGTTCATTTGCAGTAGCTGGAGGCCCTGGTGTGTTCATTCTCCTCCTCTCTTTCTGTTCTCCCTCTCTCCTTCTTTCCTTCCCTCCCTCCTTCTTTCCCTCTTTTAAATAAATAAATAAATAAAATATTTTTAGAAAAAGAAAAGAAAAAAAAAAAAGGACAGGCTGAGGTTAAAGGTGCTTGCTTGCAAAGCCTGATGGCCCAGCACCCCCAAAAGCCAGAGGCACAAAGTAGTGATTGCATCTGGAATTTGCAGTGGCTGAAGGCCCTGGCACACCCATGCTCACTCTCTGTCTCTCTCTCTCAAATAAATTTTAAAAAGTATTTTTTAAAAAAGTGACAGGTTAAGGCTGTTTGCTGCTAATCAGAAAGTCAGGTAAAAATGGCCCTGCTCCAGAGGCAGCTGAAAAGCCAGGAGTATGTGCTGCTTAGAAGCCAAAGTAAGAGTTTTGTGTTTTTTTCTTTGTTTATTTGTTTTGTTTTTTTGTATTTGAGGTAAGGTCTAGCTCTAGTCCAGGCTGACCTGGAACTCACTCTGTAGTCCCAGACAGGCCTCAAGCTTGCAGTGATCCTCGTACCTCTGTCTCCTGAGTGCTGGGACTAAAGACGTGCACCACCACACCTGACTGAGAGTGTTAGTTGTTTTTTTCCCCTGAGGTAGGGTCTTGCTCTAGCCCAGGCTGACCTGGAAGTCACTATGTAGTCTCAAGGTGGCCTTGAACTCACAGCAGTCCTCCTACCTCTGCCTCCTGAGTGCTGGGATTAAAGGTGTGCGCCACCATGCCTGGCTAAGAGTGGTTTTAAAAATTTAATATTTTTATTTATTTATTTGCTAACTTTTTATTGACAACTTCAATAATTATAGACAACAAACCATGGTAATTCCCTTCCCAAAGAGTGGTTTTTGATAGTAGCATCAAAATCTGCCAAGAGATGGAGATGAGGACTGAGAGTTGATTAGTAATGAGGTCATTGTTGATGGGAGAGCGGCTTCAGTGGAATGGGCTGGGCTGAAGTTGATGGTCTGAGGAGTGGACCATCAGGGACTGGGTGCTGACAGCTCTTTTGGAAGGTTTTCTGTGAAGTGGGGAGGAAAGTGCATTAATTGGATGAGATGCCAGAAGTTGCATATTGTTGAGCGTGCTTCAGTAGCTGTCAGGAAGGTTCTGTGGGGAGGAAGTGGTGAGAGAGGATGGAAGGTAATTAGTGAGGTGGGTCTCCCAGAGGGCATGGTAAGCCCATGTCTGGCTGCCAGTATGGCTGTCCAGCAAACAGTTGTTTTTCGCCTGGAACCCTGTTGGAGTGCGTGCTCATCAGAGCTGCTGCTCTGCAAAGGCTCCTGTGGCCCTTTGTAAATAGCTCTGTCTAGCTGTGAAATGGTTCACTGCCAGTAAGGTTTTTATTTTTTTTTGGTCTTTTTCGAGTCAAGGTTTCATAGTATCCCAGGCTGACCTGGAACTCACTCTGTTGCTCCAGGCTGGCCTCAAAACTTACTGTGATCCTCCTACCTCTGCCTCCTAAGTTCTGGGATTAAAGGCGTGAGCTCCCATACCCAGCCCCAGTTAGGTTTTTAAAACTGAATCTGCACAAAGTGGTGCATGCGTCTGGAGTTCATTTGCAGTGGCAAGAGACCCTGGCATGCATTCCCTTCCCGTCTCGTCCTGTTCTGTCCCTTCCCCTCCTGTCCCGTCCCCTCCCCTCCCCTCCCCTCTGTTTGCAAATAAATAAAAATATTTAAAAAATTAAAATCAATCTTCCACACATGCATGTATGTGTGTGTGTACATACACATAAGCACAGAAACTTATGAACATGCTGCATATTGGTAAAAATTGCTCCTTCTTATGATGTCTTCTCTGAGTGCAGCTGTGTAGTTACCTGTAGCGGAGCCTGAAGTGAACCAGTTTATCTGGGATAGCTGAGTTTGTTTTCTTTACTGATATTGCTAGGTGATTTTTGGAGGATGGGTATGGCTGCATTGGGGATGACTCTGTTAGGTCTTAGAAATGATACCCAAAAGTTTTTTTGGCACTTTGATATGCTAAGTACTTTGACTTAAGTTTCAGAACCAAGATCTCTATGACCTTCCTTTCCCATTGTTTGTCTCTCACCCCTATCCACAACTCTTAAAGCTCAGGGCAGGGCTTTAACTAAAGTTTTCCTACTTAGTGCCCAGCTGGATCCTCTAGAAGTCTCAGGTGTTGTAACTTTATTTCCCAGATTTCTCTGCAACCAGAAGATGTTGAGTGCTATCACAGGAACAAAGACTAGAATTGACTTCATGCAGGATGGACTTTGTCATAGTTATCACTTGCTTCCTGGGCCCATTATCGTCCCTAGAAATTATTTATTCTCCCTCTAAATCCCCCTTCCCATGAAGAAGTTAGATCAGCTACTAAATTCCCTGGATTCATGAATGCACACTCCCTTTGAAGGCAATAAATTTGTATGCCCTTTCTTTTGTTGACCTACTATAAGATTTTTTTCCAGCAGAATCAATTGTCAGCCTTCACAGGGTAAAGAAGTTCTCTGCCTTGATAATCCTAAACTGTCAGAGTTGGGATCATCTTTGGTTCTTCATTTAGATAGCCAACTGAGCATATCAAATGGAATTAATATTAGAAAAGACTAGAAATGGCACCACACACGGGTAGGCATTTATCTTTTTGCCCTATAAGAACTCAAATAGAAACCTGCTTGACTTTTCCATTGACAAGGACATGTAAGTCCTGACCCTCCCCCCCACGCCCCATTTTTGGTTAGGTAGGGTTTCACTCTAGTCCAGGCTGACCTGGAATTCACTATGTAGTCTCAGGGTGGTCTTGAACTCACAGTGATCCTCCTACCTTAGCCTCCCAAGTGCTGGGATTCAAGGTGTGCGCCACCATGACCAGCAGTCCTGGCACTTCTTAAGCGTTCTGAATGTGGACATTTCTCTCCCAGAAACTTGTCTGCATAAGTGGAGGGAGCTGATTATCTTGGTAGCTGACCACAGGCTTGCTTAAGATGGCAGGGTTGGTATTTAGCAGAAAGGTTAGGATCAGACTGATGTCTTTGTCCCAGGAGGAGACTTGCAATTTGCATATAAAGCAGTTCAAAAAATAGTTCCTTACAGAGTCATTCAGTAATTGAAACTTACAAATTGAAATGCGGGGCCCATGGAGAGAAGGTAGAGCTCTTGGAAGCATAACCAGTCAGTGCATTGATACCACTTTTAAATGAACTTCCTTGGAAATAGGAGAAAGAGAGAGAAAGAGGGAGGGAGGGAGGGAGGGAGGGGAATATGAGAATGAATGAGTGTGTGCACACCAGCCTAGTGGTGGCACCACTTGTTTCCATGCCCCAGTTGTTAGCTCCTCTTAGGCAAACATGAATGAAACGGTATAAAGTGGGGTGAATTCAACCTACCTAGAGCTGGAATGGCACAGTGCCAAGGCTTCCGTTCAGTCCAGGCCCTAGCCACATTTAAACAAGACTCCCCATCTCCATTGTTGGTATCAACATGAGGAGCTTCTAGAAAATGCTGCTCCCTTTGTCCTCCACTAGCATGCATGCAACACATGTGTGTACATATATTCACATGCCAAATTTATAAGCCACAGGGATTTTAAATTATTAAATGAATGCATGTAATTGTCAAATGATAACTTTATAAATCCTATTCTTTTTGTTTGTTTGTTTGTTTGTTTGTTTGTTTGTTTGTTTTTCGAGGTAGGGTCTGCTGTCACCCAGGCTGACCTAGAATTTACTATGTAGTCTCAGGCTGACCTCAAATTCACATCAATCCTCCTACCTTAGTCTCCCGAGTGCTGAGATTAAAGGTGTGCGCCATCACATCCAGTTTATAAATTCTATTCTTAAATACTGTTGTGGTTTCAATGTGGGGGGGGGAGCAAAAAAGAGCTATTGCCAGGCCACACAAGGCCAAGGAAGGCTTTCAGGAAATCTCCAGAATTAACTGTATTGGGAGGAAATAGGATACAAGTCTTATAAGAGGGTTTCCACCTAGACAGTAGTGAGAATGAGTTACATGTAGGCTGTTGCGGACTGAGTGAGGTGTCCCTCCCCCAGGAGAGTCAGACTTTGACACAGGGACTTGTCCCACTTGCTGTCCTCTGGTTTCTTCTCTACTGCTTCTCCACTGCTGAGCAGTTCTGTGTGGCACTGGGTTGAGGGGCTGCAGCACTGGTCATTGGTATGCAGCACTTTTTGCTCTCACTCTAAGTTCTGCAGCCTTTCCATAGAGAGCCTATGTGAACTAGAAGGAAGCTGGTCTTAAAGGAGTTAGTTGTTTGCCCCTTCCTTTTAGAGCAGTGCTGTTTCCTGTTTACACCGCATCACCATCCCTTCTGGGAATGGCTCAGGAACTGTGAGAGGAAGGGCTGTGGTGGAGATGGACTCCAAGAGGGTCAGTCTCTGCTCTGGGGACTGGGAAGGAAGGAAGGAGGAGGGCCCTGGGAGCTGTGCTGAGGCCGAATGGAGTGGGAAGGCAACCTCTCCTTTCTGTACTCTGCTGGTGCCAAAGCTGAGCCTCTCACTGAGCCTGCACCCATCAAGAAGCAGACAGGAATGGGCTCCAATTTGGTCCTCCTGCCAGGACCACTGAGGAATAGGGTAGAGGGTGTACGTCACGCACGTTGAGCTAGGAGTGTGTGTAGATGCTGAAATATTCAATACAGTCTGAATCCTTGGGTCCATGATAGGTGATGTAGAATTTTTGTTAATTTTAGTTCAACAAATATTTGGTGTTTGCTGTGTTGCAGACACTACCCAGGGCTGTGATAGACAAGAAGTCTATGTCCCCTGGAAAAAATTACTGTGCTCTATATGTATGTGATGTTTTTGCCATGTGCCTTCCTCTGTACATACTTCCTGAGGTGTGTTTATGTACTGACAGGCCCATGACAAAGCATACAAGGGAAAGAAAATGAAAGTAAGTAGAAGGGAGTTGTGCACATCCCAGTGGCGAGAACATGTAGTGCACTGCTGCTTTCTTAGGTAGCCTGTGTTTATTATACACATTGGCGCAGAGGTCATTTTTTGAAAAAAAATTTAAAAAAATATATTTTATTTATTTATTTGAGAGAAAAAGGCAGAGAGAGAGAGAGAGAGAGAGGGGAGAAAGAGAGCATGAGCATGAGCATGCCAGGGCCTCCAGCTACTGCAGATGAACTCCAGATGCATGTGCCCCCTTATGCATCTGAATTATGTGGGTCCTGGAGAGTTGAATCGGGATCTTTAGGCTTTTCAGGCAAATGCCTTAACAGCTAAGTCATCTCTCCAGCCCCAGAGGTCATTTTTTGAGCTGGACTGCCTATGTGAACTGAGGAAGCCAGTAAGGGAGATGCTGTGATTGAGATTTTTTTTTGAGGTAGCGTCTTGCTCAAGCCTAGGCTGACCTGGAATTCACTCTGTAGTCTCAGGGTGGCCTTGAACTCACAGCAATCCTCCTACCTCTGCTTCCTGAGTGCTGGGATTTAAAGGTGTGCACCACCACTCCCGGCTTAATTTTATTAGCTGTCCAGTCTGCTTCTTCCCTCCACTCTGTCTTCCTTGGGAGGGGCACCCAGATTGGCTGGGCTGAATGTTTAAGATTCTCTTGCCCCAAACCTGTATGATGGGAACAGGTTACTGAGAGGTGGGTATGGGGATGTCTAGCAGGCAGGTACCTGCTGGTAACTCAGTCCCTTCATTCAGTTTCATAGACTTCCATCCCAGTTGCATTTGGTACCCCCAGCAACATCACAGATAGGAAGTCTGTCCTCTACCAAGAAGACCAGAGATGGAGATATGTGCTGAGTGTGGTGAGCATGAGCCAGCCTTGTTTCCCAGGCTAAAGTTGCCCCTCCTGCCAAAGGTTGCCTGGACATCTTAATGTCTTTTTTTTTTTTAAAATTATTTATGTATTTATTAGAGAGAGAGAGAATGAATGGGTACACTAGGGCCTCTAGCCACTTCAATCAAACTCCAGACCCATGTGCCACCTAGTTCATCTGGCTTACGTGGGTACTGGGGAATCACAGACAAGTGCCTTAATGCTAAGCCATCTCTCCAGCCCCAGAATATTTTTATTTATTTGCAAGCAGAGAGTGTGAGTGAAGAGAGACAGAATGGGCGTGCTAGGCTTCCAGCTGCTGCAAACAAATTCAGATGCATGTGCCACTCTGTGCATCTGGCTTTACATGGACACTGGGGAACTGAACCAATGTTAATTATTGCAAGCAAGCACCTTAAATGCCAAGCCATCTCTCCTTCCTTCATCTTTTTGTCTTGCTATCTCCTGAAACAGTGAACTGATGGTTATGCCCAGTGCCTCTGATTCATGGTCCAGAATGTACTGCTTTCCTTCTGGGCAGGAACTTGGGTTCCAGGGTCCTGACTCCTTCTGGGCCCACTGTGGACGCTTCTGCCACACTCAGTTACCCTTATCCAGGCATGAGCAGCTACTTCCATGAATGGAAGGCCTTTGCCTGTGGACGGGATGAAACGGGAATTTAGGGATTTCTTGCCAATATGCCAATGCATCAATAAATTCAGAGTATCCCAGATTCTTGTCTTATGAAATTAAAGAATTGAAATCCATAGACCAGAGGGCAAGGTTTAGAGAGACTTTATTAGATTTAAGAGTAGGAAAGAGGAGAAAGTACAGAGAGCTTCTGCCATGTGGAAGCCAGGGAGGGGTAGAGAGCCCATGTGGGATTAAGGGGTTGGAGGAGACAAGGAAAGCTTACAAGAACCCCAAAGTTCAGGAGTCAGCCAAGAGAGAGTAGAGGCTTGTTCCCTGGCACGCATTGATTTATATCCTTATCGTGGTAGGTTTCACTTTCTGGCTCCAGTGAGCTAGAGTGAGGGCTGATTGGTCTGGGCTAGGGGCTGGCTCAAGAAGAGGCACTCCAAGTTCTGGGGGCTGAACTTGATCAATCACAATGTCAGGATGAGATTGAGATTTAAATCTAGGAAAGGGGACCTCCTTCCCAGGATAGGCTCAGGTTGTTTGTGGAAAAACAGATACAGGGACCTTTTTAAAGACAAGAGATAAGTTACATCATCCTTTGATCTCCAGCAAAGTGAAGATTGTGAGGATAGACTTTCCTGCTTTGACTTTTGGGGCCCAGTCACTCTAAACTACCTAACAAAGCTACCTGACTCCCTCTCAGGGAGGGACCAGAAAATCACAGGCCTTCAGGCTCTCTGAGGTCTCTGTTCCCATGGCTTGTTCCCTTGTGATCTTCCTTCATGGGCTTAGGGGTTACGAGCTAGAGAGGGATTCTCCCTTCCCACATGTTTGGTGGGATAGTGGGATAGGTGTTGGTTTCCTGCCCAGAGGTACCTCCAGGTAGGGTTCCAAGGATGCTTATTTCTGTGAGAATCTGAGGTTACTTGTTGGAGGCAGGTAAAACCTGGGAATAATTTCTTTCATCTTATTCCTTCAGAACCCTTGCTTCCTATCTTAGTCCTTCAGCCAACTCACTGAGGTCTTGGTAATTGCAACTGTCTCAGGGTTCTTGTGAGCAGTCGTTATTAACTTTTCCTGCTTTGTGCCTCAGGACACCTCTCTTAACACTTCCTTTAAAAGGAGGCAGAATCAAGTTTTGGGGGGATGTAAGGCTGGGCTTAAGGGTCATAAAAAGTTTATAAACAGTCCAGAGAAACATTTTATTTTATTTATTTTAATTTTTGAGGCAGGGTTTCACTATGTAGCTTGACTGGCTTGGAATTCACTATGGAACCCAAAGAAGGCCTCAGACTCATGGCCACCCTCCTGTCTTAGCTTCCTCTGACCCCAGTGATATGTGCCACCATGCTCAACCAGGGAAACTCTCAACATTCTCCCCTCTAACTCCTCCATCCCCAGGCTCTGTTCCTGCCCTTCTTGCCTAGGGATCCAGCAGTCTTTGTGAGTCTCCTTGACAACAGGATGGTTAAGTTAAAAATAACCATGTGCTGGCCTTCTGCAGTGCTTGGCTCAGTTCCTGGGGCTTGTACATGCCCCTGGGGTATTTGTAGGCAGCTTATGGGGAGGGGGGTGCAGATGCTTGTGCTTTGAAGCCCTGAGTTTTTAGGGACAGAGCTAGATAATCATGTTGCTTTATGACCTTGTACTGTGGGTGGCTGTCAATGAGGTGTGAGTGTAAATGCTAAAGGCTGTAAAGCCATTCTGAGTGTAGTCTTCATTTCATTTAGCTAGAAAGGGCAATCCTGGAGATGTTGATATGTTTCAGAACCTCTGTGATAGTGGACACAGCCCTGGGAGAGTTGGCTATCTCTCTTCAGGAAATCCCCACACTGAGCTAAGGTGGTATGGTGGTATGGGTCAGTGTTAGCATGCTGGCCTAGCATACATGAGACTGGGTGTGTAACGGTGCTAGGGTTTCAGGAAAGTCCTTGAACCCAAAACCCTAGGTTGGATGTGAGGGCAACCTGGCTGCGACATCTGTCACCCCATTGATCACCAGGGTTGATCTGGCTGATGTGGCTGGCTAGGCGGGTGTCCCCCTCACTGCTCCATGTGTCCCTCCCAAAGCTGTGCACTCAATAGAAGAGGACGACCTTCCCCCAATAGACGAGGAACAGTCTTCAGTCAAGGGTATACGAGTAGCTGCGCTCCCCTGCTAGAACCTCCAGACAAGCTCCCCAAACCCTAGGTTCATATCTAATTTTAATCAAAGAATTGAATAAAATAAGACTGAGAAGGGTAATTATTAAGTTAGTATATTTATTGAGGGAAGTATACAACTAAGGAAAGGAGAATGAATACACCCACATGGATTGAGAGCCCATGTGATGGACCTGGGAAAACTAGAAAGGACAGAAAAGAGCTCTTGCCATGTGGAGAAAGAGCCCATGTGGAAAGTTAGGACTAGGGGGATCTCCCCTCAGCTTGGTCACACTGGGCTGAACCGAGGGGAAACTCACCAGCAGCTGGAGGTTCAGGAGAGGTCAGGCAGCACAGAGACCTTGTTCGCCCCTTGCAAATGTATTTATAACCTTATGGTGGTGGGCCCTACCTTCTGGCTCAGGTGAGCTGAGGGACAGCTGATTGGTTTGGGCTAAGGGCTGTCTCAGGAAGAGGCTGTCCATGATACCCAGTTCTTGGGGTTGAACTTTACCAACCCCAATGTTAGGGCTAGATTTAAATCCTAGGAGAGACCTTCCTCCCAGGAGGGGCCCAGGTTGTTTGTGGAAAAACAGATCTCCTTTAGACAGGACATAAGAATCTAGATCATCCTTTGATCTCTGCAAATGTAGACTTCAAGGACAGGCCCAAAGACACTCCTATTTCTTATTTTCAGGGGCCCAGTCACCCCAACTGCCTAAAAGAGACGCCTCCAGGTATAATTCCCAGTACTGTAAGACAAAACAAAAACAATACAAAAAAAGGAACTCCTACTGGAGGAGAGGTCCTTACTTGGCCCCTTTGAAAAGTGAGGACACCAAAAGTATTGAGAGCCTTCTGGTGCTGCTGTGGCAGAAACTGAAGCTTTTCTTTTTTGGAGATCATCCTTAGATCCTCTCCCAAAGCCTCTTGTACCAGCAGTCCATCCTGGCTAAAGTCCTCATTGTTAGAGTCGCTCACCATTGTAAAGTAAATAGAAATAGCCATCTCAAGGAGGCAGCATGTTAGTCTCTCTTTACCACACCTGGAATTCCTCTCTTCCACCCTTCACCCTTCTACCCATTAGAAAGCATTTTGCTGTTGGTCAGGCATGAGGAAATGAGAACAAGATGCCCCAGTCTAGTCTTTAGGGAGTTTATGGTCAGTCTGGTAGACAGTTAAAGATTCTCCATTGTGGTTGGGACTAGTGATTTACCTCAGTGGCAGAGTGCTTACCTAGTTTATTCAAAGTCCTGGGATTCAGCCCCAGCACCAAAATCTGAAAAAAAACAAAACAGAAAAACTTTGCCTGGTATGGTGGTGCACAGCTTTCATCCCAATGCTCGAGAGTCTGAGGTAGGATGATCACTGAGGTCCAGGCCAGCCTAGAACTACAGCATGAGCTTCTGGTCACCCTGGCCTAGAGTAAGACCATACTTTGGAAAAACCAAAAATTAAAAAAAGTCTCCATTATGGTCCCTGCAGAGAGGGAGAGAAAGCCTGATGTCTAAGAGAATATGAGGCTAGGAGGACACATTTGTGACACAAAGGTCTTAAAAGTGTAATACATTGTAAAAATTGAAACTTAATAAAAAGAAAGGCAGAAAGCTAAGTAGAATGAAAATTCTGATCAATAGATGGACAAGCAAGGGCAGGCTCAGGGATAAGCCTGTAGGAAATAGTCATTACCTCCTTTTTGCCTTCCTTGGATACAAATGAGCTATTTTCTGTCTATTTCATAGCCCCCCTCCCCCAAGTAAACAGACTTCAAGGTGCAGTTGCCTGGGCATGTTGTCAGGACACTGTGCTTTCCATCTGGTTCTTTTCTGACGGTGTCAGGCACTTTTTGGGTTCTTTTTCTACAGAGCTTCCATGTCAGCCTCACACTTCAGTAGTTTACAGTTTTCACGTTTTTCCTTCTCTGTTTTTTTTTTTTTTTTTTTTTTTTTTTTTTTTTTTTTTTTGCTACATAGGAGTCAGAATCAGAAGCAAAGGTAGATGGAGAGACTGCATCAGACAGTGAGAGCAGAGTGGAACCTGCTCCCCTGCCAACCTCCGATGATACACCAGAGGTCCTCAACAGAGCCCTCTCCAACTTGTCCTCGAGGTAACCTGGCTTCATAATGCAAGTGCTTGTGAGGGGCTTTGGGCTGTGGCCCAGTGCCATGGGAGACTTAGATTCTTGGGGTTTCTAATTCAACGAATCTTTTCTCTCTTTCACATTCACCCATTACAAACAATTCCTTTAATTTCACAGGAAAAAATAGGAAACATCTAACTTAGGTGAGTCCAGCTGTGTGGGTAGATGAGAAACAAAAAATTTTAAGTCCCCAAAGGATTATCCGAAAGTGTTCCAGTATGTGTTTTCCAGTTGTCCTTTTGTGACACTGTACTGTACAGTGGGTAAAGACATGGCTGCTAGATTCAAATCCTGGCCTCACCATTTGCTTTCTGTAGGACCTATGCTTCCATTTCATCACATGCATTTGTTGGTTTTTAAATATGCCATTTGAATTAAAATCTATTAACTTGTGTTGAGGATTGAATTAGTTAATATATAAGGTGCTTATAAAAGGGCCTTGAGTACATTTGTGATACTGTTATTTTCACTGTGGTGCAGGGCTGTGCCATGTAGAAGCCAGCTTCAGGAAAGATGCTCATTGTCATTTTTCCAAATGGAAACAGCCATGGAAGTCAGAAGCAGAGGACACTACATTTTTCCTAGTTGTTTTTCCCCAACAATATCCTTATGATGTGTTCTGGGTGTGTTTTTCTGCACTTGCAGAGTTTGATTTGAATGAGGCATTGGTGCTCGTGGGCTTGTTCCCACCAGCATGGGGCAGTGCCTCTGTCAAGGTGAAGGAGGTGCTCTGGAAAGGACTAAGTTTCCTGTTTCAGAAAAAGCCCGTTTCCCTTGGGTTTGTGTTTTGGTTCTTTCTGGGCTCCTCAGTGGTGTTTTCTCCTTCTCTACTCTGTCCCATAGATGGAAGAACTGGTGGGTGAGAGGTATCCTGACATTGGCCATGATTGCATTTTTCTTCATCATCATTTACCTGGGACCAATGGTTTTAATGATGATTGTAAGTACCATTATGCATTTTGAGTTTTGCCTCTAGCTTCTTCCACAGAAATGGTTGATTCTGGGAATGCACAGCCCCAGGCTCCTCCGAGCCCTTTTGTCTTAGACCATCTATGACTCCCATCTTTCAGTAAGGTCACTGCCATCCCCTCTGAGCCTGGCTGTGTCTGTGTGTGACTCTTGGATATGTTTATTGTTGTCCTGGGGCCTCCGTAATGGGCTCAGAACTTCCATTAAGTAGTACCAGTCCACAGAGCTGCTTTGGGTCTTTCTGCCATTAGGGGCAGGGCCAGTTGATGGCGGCTAATGCTGAGCAAAGCGTTGAGGCCTTTCACTGTGTGTGTGTGTGTGTGTGTGTGTGTGTGTGTGTGTGTGTGTGTGTATCAATGTACGATCACACTCTAGCCTCAAGTTGACCTGGAATTCACTGTCTCAGGCTGGCATTGAACTCACGGGGATCCTCCTATCTCTGCCTCCTGAGTGCTGGATTAAAGGCGTTCACTATCACTCCTGGCTCACAATATATACATACATACATACATACATACATACATACATACATACATACATACATATATACATACATGCTTTCGAAGTAGGGTGTCCCTCTAGCTTAGGCTGACCTGGAATTCACTATGTAGTCTTAGGGTGGCCTTGAACTCATGGTGATCCTGCTACCTCTGCCTCCCGAGTGCTGGGATTAAAGGCGTGCGCCACCGTGCCCAGCTGTATGTCACAATATTTTTAGTTCAGAGTTAGAAGGGTTAGGGGACTGGTTGAGTTTTTGGAGGTTCTAGGATAAAAGATTAATTGGGACACCCAGACTGTTTATTTTATTATGAAAAATTGGATCCGAACTCTGATGTAAAGAGATATATTTCGCTGTGAGATGGTATGAGAGAGAAAAAAGGAAGAGTTAAGACTGAAAAATTTCTTTAACATAGTTTTTCATAAGGCCTATGACCTATTTTTTTATCTTTCCAAATATCTTAAGGCGAGTTCTCTAACTCTTCTGTGCTTTGCAGGTGATGTGTGTTCAGATAAAGTGTTTCCATGAGATAATCACGATTGGCTATAATGTGTACCACTCCTATGACCTGCCCTGGTTCAGGACCCTCAGCTGGTAAGCTCTCTGTCCCCATAGGGTGCCATAACCTGATTTGGATGATGCGTTTTGTGGCAGGTATTTTGTAATGATGGTGGGCAGAAATAAGGTGATGATTGCAGACTTGAACAGTACCTTTGAGCCTGAGTCTTTCACAGATTGGCCTGTATGGCTGGGCTGCCTTTGCACAGTCTTGAGAGTCTGGAGTCTTCCCTAGTGTCTGTGGCAGGGCTTACCTTGGTATTAGGATTCCTTAGGCTTCTGAGGCCTGCAGTGATATTTGGCTCCCTCTCCCATCTAGAGCAGTGTCTTTTTAAAAATTTTTTTAAAATTATTATTTTATTTATTTTTGGAGAGAGACACAGAGAGAGAGTCAGACAGAGAGGGAGAGGGAGACAGATAGAGATGGGCGCACGAGCAGTCTCTCAGCTGCTGTGAACGAAATCCCGATGCGTGCGCCCCCTTGTGGTCAAGTGCAGCATTGCGCCCTTGCATCACTTTGCATATTGCTAAACGTGGGACCTGGAGATTGGAACCGGGTTCTTAGGCTTAGCAGGCAGGTGCCTTAACCGCTAAGCCATCTCTCCAGCCCATAGAGCAGTGTCTTTTATATGCTATAATAGCTTGCATCCTATTAGAGTCACCTGAGAAGTTGTCAGGTTCTGGTGTTGGTGTGGCTAGCTCTGGAACTTGATATCCTTATTACTAAAACAGATTGTTGAGGTGTCATCAGTTTTAAACTGTGATGTGGAAGCCCTGCTTCTCCTGAGGTACTCAGGTGCCAGCATGGGCAGGATTCGGACCTCCAGAGAAACTCTGTTTTCTCCTTCTCTTAGGAAAGGGCTCTGATGCCTTAAAGCAAAAAGCACAGTGAAGAACTAATGATGTCTGTGACCCTTCCTGACCTGAGCTTTGCTTTGTCGGCCACACTGTTCTTGGGTGGTAACAGCTGAGCACAACACTGCATAGTGCTGATAAGATTTGGGGCAAATACAGAGCCCTCTCACTCTACCACCCTCACACAGGCTAGGGACATAGGGATTGGCCTGTGACTTAGCAGACTAGACAGTAGTGTTTTGTACCCTAGAAACTTGGTCATGGCCAAGGGAGCTGACACCCTTCCCATGTGCCTCCCCATTACCTAGTAGTATGAGCAGACACCTGGACCTGTGTTTATTCTCTAGGTAAAGATGTAGGTCTACTTACATGGCTGTTCTATAGCTGGGCAGCTGGGTTTTGATTATTATTATTATTTTTTTGTGTGGCCTTGAACTCATAATGATCCTCCTACCTCTTCCTTCTGAGGGCTGGATTAAAGGTGTGTATCACCATGCCTGGCTTTGGGTTTTGGATTTTGGTAATGTATTCAGGAGGTCTAAATCCAATGTGGGAGTTTTTGAATTTCACAATTTATTTTTTGTTTTTCTGAGGCAGGGTCTTATTGTAACCTAGGTTGACATGAAGCTCACAGCTACCTCAGCTTCCAGAATGCTGGGATTAAAGGTGTGAGCCACCACTCTCAGATTGAGCTTTACAATTAAGGAAAGAGCATCCTTTTTGAGAGTTGGGATGGTATGGCATGGTCCCATACATAGAAGCATCATAGATACTGCAAAAGGATATGAGTTGTGGCTTGGCACCCTCCTGTTCCTTCAGTTGAGAAAAGAACATAAGTGCAGAATTGGTGCTAGCAGAAGAGCCAGGCTTCTAAGGAGGAGAGGCTCTCAGATGGAGCCCAGCTAATTGCTTAAGAAAATGACCAAGTACTACTTGCTATAGAAATAAATGTGGGTGTGGTAGGTAGCATGTTAGATGTCATACAAGGTCTCGTAAAGAAAATAATATATGAGCAACAAATGAAAATAGTGGGGGCCTGGGGAGATGGTTCAGTGGTTAAAGGTGCTTGCATGCAAAAGCCTGTTGGTTCAGGTTCAGTTCCCCAGTACCCACTTAAAGCCTGATGCACAATGTGGCACAATCGTCCAGAGTTCATGTGCAGCTGCAAGAGGCCCAGATGCACCCATATCTGCTCCATCTCTCTCTCTTAAAGTGTTGCAGTCAGGTTTGCATTGCTGGCAGAAAAAAGGTTTATTTTGGTTTACAGATTCGAGGGGAAGCTCCATGATGGCAGGGGAAAACAATGGCATGGGCAGAGGGTGGACATCACCTCCTGGCCAACATAAGGTAGACAATGGCAACAGGAGAGTGTCCCAAACACTGGCAAGGGGAAGCTTTCTATAACACCCATAAGCCCACCCCCAACAACACACTACCTCCAGAAGGCATTAATTCCCAAATCTCCATCAGCTGGGAACCTAGCATTCAGAATACCTAAGTTTATGGGGGACGCCTGAATCAAACCACAACAGAAATAAGTAATAATTTTTTTTTTACAGAAACAATTAAGTGAAGAGGATGTTGTGTGCAAGGAAGAGGTAGAGCAGAGCAGGCCACTGAAGCCAGAGCCATTTTTGATGGGAATGGAGAGTTCCTGTGGAAAGAGTGGGAACGAGACTAGGCAGACAAGATGAGGCTGTTTCTGCCTGGAGCAGGGCCTAGCGGGTCGAGGTTAAGGATGGAAATACCGCAAAAGGACTAAACTGAGTCCCACATTTATGATGGAGAAGGAATGAAAGATGCCATAAGTTTCTAGATCATCTTCTCACCTGTAGGTCAGAAGGGAACTGAGAATCTTGGTTCATTTGTCCCTCTTTAAAGTATCCCCAGGTCTTGAGGTAGGGTGGGCTGCTTCTTTGTCTTGTCCTTTGAACTGTCAGACAACCTCATGATGAGAACCTGCACGTGCTCCCGTGGCACTGCTCTGTCTTCATTTCCAGGTACTTTCTCCTGTGTGTAAACTATTTCTTCTATGGTGAGACAGTGACCGATTACTTCTTCACTCTGGTCCAGAGAGAGGAGCCTTTGCGGATTCTCAGCAAGTACCACCGGTTCATTTCCTTTACCCTGTACTTGACAGGTATGCATTACACGCTTCACCATTTCCCCTGTGTTCTCTGCTCTAGTGGAGGAATTGGCTAAATTTGTGTGATGTTAACCTTGACTATGCTAGGGAGGGAGCTTGTGGTTCGAAGCATTACACTGACCATAGCAACTCTAAAAAGGGACAAACCTAGAGTGTTTGTGTTGTGGGGAACACTTGCCTGTGCCACCTATCCTTCGATTCCAACAGCTCTAGGAGATTAGCAGAGTGTGGTCTTGTTCCAATTCTTGCTGGCAAAGATTCTGCAGTGTGACTGGAAAAATAACCATCTAGGAACTATCTTTAGGAGAGTGATTGTACTGTGGTAGAAGTTTGACTGGATTTGGGTTTGAAAGACTGACCTTAGAGAGGTTAGATAGGAACTTCATTTTTCTGAAATTCAACTTTTAGAGCTAAAACTGAAGGGCTTTGCTTTTGTGATAGTTTTTTCTTCTGACTGCAAACTACCTTTTCTCTTCTGGGCTTTAAAATTATGTATAGCTTAACAGTTGCAAAATTGGCCAATGTACTATTTAACATAGTTAAATGAGTAGGAGGAAGAGAAATGCTGAGTGGTTATTTTATCTTTTCTTCTTCCACCTTCTCCAACCAGGATTCTGCATGTTTGTACTGAGTCTGGTCAAGAAGCATTATCGACTGCAGTTCTACATGGTAAGGGAAGTGTGTGTGTGTGTGTGTGTGTGTGTGTTTTGGAAGATTTATAGAAATTAACCAGCTGAGCTTACTGGCCAGATGATCTGTAGAAACTCAACAGGCCTTTCCTACTTTGTGTGACAGATCAAAACTTGAATAAGTTGGTTATATGTGAATCTAGAAGCTAGCACAGGAACGGATAGTACTTTTGCAGTTCTTCATCTACTTAGACCCAGTCACTGTTATTTAACTTACACCCTGAGTAATTTTTCCTCTAGGCCAGGCCCTTGAAGCTAGGCTTCAGGCAAGGCCCAAGCTGCAGCTTTAGAGATCTTGCTATAAGAGATGGATTCTTCATTTAGTGCTGATCATTCCCTGCCTTAACTTGAGAACATCTTTCTGAATGTGAAAAGAAAGTGTACCCAGGCTTCAGAGCTTGGAAGGACTCACTCACTCACCTAGCATATTAGAGGCACTGCTTCCTCTCCTCTCCTCTCCTCTCCTCTCCTCTCCTCTCCTCTCCTCTCCTCTCCTCTCCTCTCCTCTCCTCTCCTCTCCTCTCCTCTCCTCTCCTCTCCCCCTCCCACTCCTCCCCTCTTCTCTCTCTTCTTTCTCTTTCTTCCCATAGGATATTGCTAGGTAGCTCAGGATGACATACTTAACGATCTTCCTATCTTCTGAGTCTTTGTTTTTTTGAGGTAGGATTTCACTCTAGCCTAGGCTGACCTGGAATTCACTATGTAGTCTCAGGGTGACCTCAGTCTCCTGAGTGCCAGGATTAAAGGTGTGCACCACCATGTCCAGCATCAGTCCCCTCCCCCCTTTTTTAAAATTTGTTTACTTTTATTTATTTATTTGAGAGCAACAGATGAGAAAGAAAGGGCAGAGAGAGAGAATGGGCACACTAGGGCCTCCAGCCACTGCAATGAACTCCAGATGCGTGTGCCCCCTTGTGCATTTGGCTTACGTGGGTTCTGGGGAATTGAGCCTTGAACCAGGGTCCTTAGGCTTCACAGGCAAGCGTTTAACCACTAAGCCATCTCTCCAGCCCCCTATATATATTTAAGAGAGAGAGAAAATGGGTGCACCAGGGCTTCCAGCCACTGCAAAAGAACTCCAGATGCATGCGCCACCTTGTGCATCTGGCTTACATGGGTCATAGGGAATCGAACCGAGGAACTGTGGCTTTGCAGGCAAGCCCTTAACCACTAAGCCATCTCTCCAGCCTCAGTCCCTCCTTTTGACGAGACTTAAGCTGGGAAGGACAATGTGTTGCTCCCAGAGGCCCTTTCTAATTAATACCTTTCACTTCCAATAAGCCAGGTACAAAAGTAAGTGTTTTCCTTATTTCTAGGTAACTTTCTATGTGTTAATGATTGTTCTTTGAAGTTATTGTGGAGGAGCACCTGGTAGTAAGTTGATTTTGCTTCTTTTGCAGTTTGGGTGGACACACGTGACCTTACTGATAGTTGTAACCCAGTCGCATCTTGTTATCCACAACCTGTTTGAAGGAATGATCTGGTGAGTGATGGTAGTAGGAAGAATTTTCCCTTTTATCTTGTTGTTTCTCATTCATAGGTCGGCTAGGACCCCTGCTTCACCTTCCAAGTGGTTCTTACCTAGAGCCCATCAGAACTCCCTGCAGGCTGGTTACAGCCCAGGCTGCTGATTCAGTAGCTCTGGGGTGGAGCCTGGTTTGAATTTCTAGTACATTCCTAAGTGACTCGATGCTGATTTAACTGCTGCTGTACTATTGGTTCTAGAACCAATAGTCTAATTAAAGCATCAAAGGTAAATGACTATGGCAACAGATTTGAAAACCTAGAGGAAATAAATAGTTCATGATTTCCTCACAAGTTACAAACTATTAAAAATAACAAAGATTCAAACTTGAATAGATGACTATTGTAGAGGTGATTTGAAAAAAGAAATACTTAGAACAAGATGCAGGATCAAATGGATTAACAGCTGAGTGTTGTCTAATCCTTATAACAAAGCTGATTGAGAGGAGAAATGGATTTCCTTTATGAATATAGATAAATCAAATCTGGCAGTGAGCCAAAAGAATGATATGCTGCCATGGAGTGGATTTTATTTCAGAAGTGCAGTGGTTTCTCCAGGAAATGGCAAGGCTGTTAGAAGTTAACAGGCCAACTGGGAAGGAGGTCTTAGTGGGAAGGAAAAGGCCCACATCCTGATGTGGTGAGAGAGGGGCTGAATAGTACAGGTGATAACCCCACACTCCTCCACTCCAGACACCAGAGTCTCCCTCCTCTCTAAAGAGCTCTTTCACATCCTAGTCTTATGCATTATGACATTTAACAATGGGAAGAGTGCTAGCGTGCTAAGTCCACTTTTAGGGCCAAGCATACCACTTGGATCACAAGTGACTTAATATAAATTTTTTTTTTCAAGGTAGGTTCTCGCTCTAGCTCAGGCTGACCTGGAATTCACTACATAATCAAGCTGTGAACTCGCGGTGATCCTCCTGCCTCTGCCTCCTGAGTGCTGGGATTAAAGGTGTGCGCCACCACTCCAGGCTCATTATAATTTTTTTTTTTTTTTGGTTTTTCGAGGTAGGGTCTCACTCTAGTTCAGGCTGACCTGGAATTCACTGTGTAGTCTCAGGGTAGCCTCGAACTCATGATGATTCTCCTACCTCTGCCTCCCGAGTGCTGGGATTAAAGGCATGTACCATCATGCCCGGCTTCAATATAAAAATTTTAATGACTGAATCATAGTTATAGAGCAGAGACTGTGCTAGAAACCTTGATGAAGTTAGTAATATAGAAGTTGGGAGATAAACACAGTAAGGAGGATACAGATGCTTTAAATTCCTCCCTCAAATAGGAAGTTGGGAAATACCACCTCTAGTTGCTGGGCTAGGAAGTTGAGGTTTATGTATATTATGTTAAACTGGAATAGAGGAACTTCAAAAAGTGTCAGAGAGTGAAGAGAGGAGCAAATTGATATAAGTGTGAAAACTGTCCCTCTTCCTGGTGGAAGTTACCAGATTGAGGTGGGGGTAGACAGGGAAGAAATATAGCTTTTACACATTGGGGTTTTTCTCAGTGTCATCTTAGGGAAAGACAGGGTGTAGAGCTAGTGCTAGTAATAAACATGATTTTAAGAGGTTATTTTGGGGAATGGAAGTAATGTAAAATGCCTTTATATTTTATATTGTATATTACTTTATAATGAAAAAGGAACAAATGATGTTTATAATATGCTATCTCCATTTATTTGTCAGTCATTCAACAATTATCTAAATGCCTGTCAAGTGTCAGGTACTAGGTGTGGCTTTTCCCTTCTTCTCTCCCCTCCCCTTCCCTCCCTTCCTCTCCCTTCCTTTCCCTCCCCTTTCCTCCTCTCCCTTCCCCTGCCCTCCCCTCCCCTCCCACTTCCCCTCTCAGGCTGCCCTTGAATCTTCTTTCCTCAGCCTCCCAGTGCTTGAGTTATAAGCTTTTGCAACCATACCTGACTTATTTTCTTTCTTTTCAAATTAAACCTTATGAGCTACAAGTATAAGTAGAGTTGATCCTCACTTGGTTTCATTTTCTAGGTTCATTGTTCCCATTTCTTGTGTCATCTGTAATGACATCATGGCCTATATGTTTGGGTTTTTCTTTGGCCGGACTCCACTGATCAAGGTATGTGGATCACCTCGACATGAAATGTCACTGTGAAGGCATGGTAACATGTTCTATATGAGCAGGTCATTATGAGGGAGGAAGTCCAGCTGGTATGCATTGTGGTCTTATTTTCATGTGATGCTGGGGATATGTAAGAAGGGAAATCCAAAGGAAACACTGGTAATTATTCATTAAAAACAATCTAAGGGCTGGGAAGATAGTTTCTAAAGTACTTGCCTTGCCAGCATGAGACCTGAGTTCAATCCCCAGAACCTACGTAAAACTGCTGGGTGTTGTGGTGTGCATTTGCAATCCCAGAGGTAGGGAGGAGGAGACACAGAGATCACCGGAGTTCATTAGCCAGCCAGTCTAGTCTAATTGGTGAGCTCCAGGCCAATGAGAGATCCTGTTGCAAACACAGTAGATGATATTTGTGGTAAATGACACTGAGGTTGTCCTGTGGCCTCCACATGCATTAAAAATTCTAATAAAAATTTTAATAAGATTGTCATACTTCTGAGGCTTTGATCTGGATTTGAATGTTGTCATTAAATTAATGTATAGTTTTGTAATATAATAAAATATTTGAGAGACCAATTGAAATAGAAGCATATAGCATATAGGGCAGAGAAAAAATGACTGGGGAGGTTTTAGAAGCTGACATGATGAACCACATGGGCATTTTGTGTAAAAATACTTTTTACAAGTAATTATCTTATAGGCAGAGTTTGTTAATAGTATTCTTTCTGTCTGCAGCTCTCTCCAAAGAAGACTTGGGAAGGCTTCATTGGAGGCTTCTTTGCTACTGTGGTGTTTGGCCTTCTGGTAGGTGGTGGCACCTAGCCAGGTGGGGAGTGGACAGGGGCCTCACATCATCCTTAAAGGCCTGAGCAGGAGAGTAGAGAGTCCTAGGCCAGGGACTCTCTTACCAAGGGCAGTCTTGCCCCAATGATGAGCAGGAGCATGGCACACTGTGTAATTGGCATGGCAGTACCAGCTGTCCTTTATGCACCAGTTTTCAAATGGGGTCTTGGCAGTTGAGCGGCAGGGGCCATGTGTACTTTGTATGCCTTCTCATGCCCAGGTATCGTGGCACTAGCAGGCAGTGTCACTGGCTAGGCATTTGGTATTTTAAGATTAGGATGACGACTGATAAGAGTAAGGGGTGAGGTGAGATATACTTCTTTAACCCAGACTTTCTTCTACACGTGATCTGCCTGGAGGGGGGCCATCTTCTAGCCCTTTGAGGATATCATTCCCTGCTTCTAATCTTCAGGCCAGTTGCTCCCTTTAGTGCTGGCTGGTGGCTTCTCACTATATTCTCTCTCTATGACTTTCCTCCAGAAGTCACTGAGTTATGAGATCCTAAGCAAAAGGACTCTCTCAAGTGGGAAGAAATGTCTTGTAGTTCTTTGCTCAGATTCTTTAAAATGTTTCCCAAGGTCTTTCAGGACCTGTGTGTTTAGTTGAATGTGCCCCACTGGGACATATGAACCTTTTTACTTAAAAAGTTCATCATCATGTGATGAAACATGAACCTCTGGCATAGCCTGTGAGCTATTGTGCAAGGCAGGAGGCAGAGGATACTGCCCAACCAGGTGTTGGCCATCCAGGCTGGATAGGTATAACTAGTCTCTGCCTGTCTCTCTCTGCTCTTCATTCTCAGCTCTCCTATGTGATGTCCGGATACAGATGCTTTGTCTGTCCTGTGGAGTACAACAATGACACCAACAGCTTCACTGTGGACTGTGAACCATCTGACCTGTTCCGTCTGCAGGAGTACAACATTCCGGGGGTTATCCAGTCAATCATTGGCTGGGTATGTGCCACTCACATGGGGTGGATAGTTGGGATAGTGGGACAGTGACTGCAAAGGAGTTCCCTCCACCGCCACCACCACTCTTCTCCTTTCTCTAAAATGAGAGTTCTAGGATGAAGGAGAATTGTTCTAGTCAAGTCAGGATGTGAGAGCAAGAAGAGGCCTTTCCCTCTCCACTTCACATCATTTGGCCCAGTGGTTTTAAAAGTATATTTTGGGGGCTGGAGAGATGGCTTAGTAGTTAAGGCACCTGCCTGCTAAGCCTAAGAACCCGGTTCCAATCTCCAGGTCCCACTTTAGCCAGATGCAAAGTGATGCAAGGGCGCAATGCTGCACTTGCCCACATGGGGCGCACACATCTGGATTTCGTTTACAGCAGCTGAGAGGCTGTTGGCGTGCCCATTCTCTTTCTGTCTTCCTCTCCCTCTCTGTCTGTCTCTCTCTGTGTCTCTCTCCAAAAATAAAAAAAGTTAAAAAAAAATAAAAGTATATTTTGGGGCTGGAGAGATGGCTTAGCGGTTAAGGTGCTGCCTGCTAAGCCTAAGAACACCGGTTCCAATGTCTAGATCCCACGTTTAGCCAGATGCAAAGTGATTCAAGGGTGCAATGCTGCACTTGCCCACAAGGGGGCGCACACATCTGGAGTTTGTTCACAGTGGCTGAGAGGCTGCTGGTGCGTGCATTCTCTCTCTGCCTCTCCCCCCCTCTCTCTCTCCCCAAAAATAAAATAAAAATAAAAAAAGTTAAGAAATATATTTTGTATGTTCCTTGAGAATCCTGAGATCTCTTTAGAAGATTTGAAAAGGTCCCAATTATTTTCAGAATAGTATGTGCCTATTTTGCTCTGCTAACATTTGCCATGATAGTGCAGAATTAATGATGTGTAAAACTTCTGGCATGTGGGTATGAGTTAAGGTTACCGCACTGCCTAGACGAACAGGTCGTTGCCTGCTTCATGCTATGCCCTCCGAAGCAGGTGAGACAATTGATCTTGTCTTTGATGATGTTGTAAAATTACTATTAAGTCTTGACCCTTGCACATACTTCAAATTTAATTTCCACCAAAATGGAAAGTACACACAATATTTCTGTTAAATACTAAAATACAATGTGTGCTCAAAAGACATGTCTGTACAGTTGTTTAAGTTGTCAGTTGACTAGCTTCTTTATTCTAGAGACATAATTTTCATTGAAAAGAACTGATTTTTCAGACTTGGGTATATGATAGACAGTTTACTTGAAAAGAATGGAGTCTGTCCCTTTAAAGCAAATGACTGACAGCAGTTGTTTTAAGTGACAGAGGTTGGGGAAGCGTGATGATTTCACCAGTGGTAGTCAACATTACATGGTACGAATGTGCTACAGTTAGAAGATTTGCATAACTTAGTGACAAAAAAAAATTTTTTTTGGAGTTAGTGTCTCACTCTAGCCTAGGCTAACCTGGAATTCACCATGTAGTCTCAGGGTGGCCTTGAACTCACAGCAGTCCTCCTACCTCTGCCAGCACTCCTGGCCAACTTTTTTTTAAAATATATTTTTAAATATTTTTACTTATTTGAGAGAGAGATACCGAAATAGGCAGGTAGAGAGAGAGAGAGAGACAGAGACAGAGACAGAGACAGAGAGAGAATGGGCATGCCAGGGCCTCCAGCCATTGTAAAGGAACTCCAGATGCGTGTGCCCCCTTGTGCATCTGGCTTATGTGGGTCCTGGAGAATTGAACCTGGGCCCTTTGGCTTTGCAGGCAAGCACCTTAACCATTAGGGCATCTCTCTAGCCCCATTTTTAAAAAATATATTTTTTAAATTTATTTGAGAGAGAGAAAGAGAAATAGGCAGCTACAGAGAGAGAATTGTGAGTTTTTGTTTGTTTGTTTTTTGGTTTTTGAGGTAAGGTCTCACTGTAGCTTAGGCTGACCTGGAACTCACTCTGTAGTTCCAGACTGCCCTTGAATTCATGGTAATCCTCCTACTTCTGCCTTTCCAGTGCTGGGATTAAAGGCATGTGCCACCATGCCTAGCCCAGTAAGTTTTTTTGTTTTTTTTTTTGTTTGTTTTTTGTTTTTTTGTCTTTCAAGGTAGGGTCTCACTCTACTCCAGGCTGACCTGGAATTCACTATGTAGTACCAGGGTGGTTTTGAACTCATGGTGATCCTCCTTACCTCTGCCTCCCGAGTGCTGGGGTTAAAGGCGTTGCACTACCATGCCTGGCTGACCAATATTTTAAAAAATATTTTATTTATTTATTTATTTGAGAGAGAGAGAAAGAGGGGGAGAAAGAGAGAAGAATGGGTGCACCGGGGTCTCCAGCCACTGCAAACAAACTCCAGATGCATGCCCCCCCTTGTGCATCTGGCTTACTTGGGTCCTGGAGAATTGAACATCCTTAGGTTTTGTAGGCAAACATCCTAACCACCAAGCCATCTCTCCATCCCTGACCAGTATTTTTTTTTAAGTTAAGTTTTTTTTGTTTGTTTGCTTATTTTTTTTAAAAAAATTATTTATTTGAGAGAGAGAGAGAGAGAGGGAGGGAGGGGCAGATAGAGAGAATGGGCACACCAGGGCCTCCAGCCACTGCAAATAAACTCCAGACGCATGTGCCACCTTGTGCTTCTGGCATTATATGGGTACAAGGGAATTGAACCTGGCTCCTTAGGCTTTATAGGTGAATGCCTTAACCGCCAAGCCTCTAACTTGCGTTTTTGAGGCAGAATATCACTGTGTAGCCCAGGCTGTCCTTGAACTCATACAATCCTCCCATCTCAGCTTTCCCCATGCTGGGATTAAAGACGTGCCACCATGCCTGGTTTGACGAGTGTTTTATAAATGGTCAGTGTATGGTGTTGCCCAGCTTTGCCTGGGTAGCACATCCTCAGTGTGTGTAGACAAGTACATTTCAGTGTGACAACGTGCAGGTTCATTAGTAGGATTTTACATTCCACATTGCCCCGAACTTCTTTTTGGTTTTTGATTTTTTTAAGGATTTTATTTTTATTTATTTATTTATTTATTTATTTATTTATTAGAGACAGAGAGAGGGAGAGTGAAAGACAGGGAGAGAGAAAGAGAGTGAGAATGGGCACGCCAGGACCTCTAGCCACTGCAAACAAACTCCAGATCCATGCTTTACCATGTGCATCTGGCTTACGTGGGTCCTGGGGAATTGAACCTGGGTCCTTAGGCTTCACAGGTGTGCACCTTAACTGCTAAGCCATCTCTCCAGCCCATGGTTTTTGATTTTTTTTTATAATTAAAAAATTTTTATTATTATTTTATTTATTTTTGGAGAGAGACAGAGAGACAGACAGAGAGGGAGAGGGAGACAGTTAGAGAATGGGCGCGCCAGCAGTCTCAGCTGCTGTGAACGAAATCCAGATGTGTGCACCCCCTTGTGGGCAAGTGCGGCATTGTGCCCTTGCGTCACTTTGCATCTGGCTAAACGTGGGACCTGGAGATTGGAACCGGATTCTTAGGCTTAGGAGGCAGGCGCCTTAACCGCTACGCCATCTCTCCAGCCCAGTTTTTGATTTTTTTAAAGACAAGGTCACACTGTGTAGCCCAGTCTAGCTTTGAACTTAGAATCCTCTTGCCTCAGCCTCTCCAATACTAGGATTATAGGCATGTGCCACCATACTGGGGTTGCACCTAACTTTTAAGAAACAATGACCTGTCAAGTTCTGGTGTAATGACAAAGAACATTCACAATTATTTACGAAGACTACTAAAATGCTCTTAAATTGTCTCTCTCCAAAAATAAATAAAATTTAAATTGTAAATCTATGTAAAGCCAAATTACAAAATGTTGATTACAAAATGTTTCTTTTTGTTTGAGATAGGGTCTCATGTCACCCAAGCTGACCTCAGACTTTCTGTGTAGCTAATCTTGAACATCTGATTCTTCTGCCTCTATTGCCCAAGTGCTGGGATTACAGGCATGCAGCACTATGCCATGCCAGAATATATTAATGTCTTCTATTAGGCCAGTGTTAGAAATTTAAAACATATGAACTAGTTTTACTGAGTTATTTCTATTAACTTGTAATAAAGATGGATTTGTACACACCTTGACTCTTACTTCATTTATTTTCCTTAGAAAACAGTCCGGATGTATCCCTTTCAGATCCACAGCATTGCCCTCTCCACGTTTGCTTCTCTCATTGGTCCCTTTGGAGGGTTCTTCGCAAGTGGATTCAAACGAGCGTTTAAAATCAAAGTAGGGAAATCCTTTGTCTTCATACCTCACTCCCTGCTTGCCTAGCTTCTGCCTTTACCTCCCTTTCCCTCCCTCATCAGCTGCCACCCCTTCACCAGGTTGTGCAATTGATGTATGCTTTGCTTGATCCACGTGGTAAATAAAAGAGGGGATGGTAAACAAAAGTCACTTATTTCTAATAATTTTTTTTTTCGAGGTGGGGTCTCACTCTTGTCCAGGCTGACCTGGAATTAATTATGTAGTCTCAGGGTGGCCTCGAACTCACGGTGATCCTCCTACCTCTGCCTCCCAAGTGCTGGGATTAAAGGCGTGTGCCCGGCTTTTATTTCTAAGAAAATTTAAAGTCGTTCTTCAGTTTTTAAATTCTCTTTCATGAGAAGGACACTTTGTAATTTAAGATTAAGTACTGTTATCTGAGCATTTAATTCAGTCCTTTTTTCCATTATCCTCAGCTCCCCAGCACAGTAGTTGGACATTGGGATGGATCTGTTTGGGATTTGGCTGCTTCACCCATAATTTCTCTGCCTCTAACAGGACTTTGCCAACACCATTCCTGGCCATGGAGGCATCATGGATCGCTTTGACTGTCAGTACTTGATGGCTACCTTTGTGAATGTGTACATTGCCAGTTTTATCAGGTACAGTGCCATTCCACCTGAACCAAAGTGCTGGGTTTTTAAGGATGATGCAATGCTAGACTTTTTTTTTTTTTTTTTTTTTTTTTTTTTTTGTTTTTCGAGCTAGGGTCTCACTCTAGTTCCGGCTGACCTGGAATTTACTAGATAGTCTCAGGCTGGCCTTGAACTCACTGAGATCCTCCTACCTGTCCTCCCAAGTGCTGAGATTAAAGGCGTATGCCACCATGCCTGGCGTAATCCTAGAATTTTATCTATACCTAAATTCTGAAAAAAGTTTTTATTTATTTGTTAGAGACAGAACAAGGGACAGAGAGAGACACACACAGAGAGAGGGAGAGAATGGGAGCTCCAGGGCCTCCACCCACTGCAAAAGAACTCCAGATGTATGTACCACCATGTGCATCTGGTTTATGTGGGTCTTGGGGAATCAAGCCTCTGTCCTTGGGCTTTGCAGCCAAGTGCTTTAACCATTAAGCCATCTCTCCAGCCCTGAAAACCATTTTAAGTATGAACACAGCTTTGAGTTTTTACAGTTTCTTAGACCCTTTGCCCCCCATTAGAGATCAGAGTAGCCACTTGGGTACTTGGTCCCACAAAGCCGCTGGACCTTGCTCAGGACTGCTTCTTTGTGTTCTTTTGTAGGGGTCCTAACCCGAGTAAACTGATCCAGCAGTTCCTGACCTTGCGGCCAGATCAGCAGCTTCACATCTTCAACACACTCAAGTCCCACCTGACTGACAAGGGAATTCTAACATCCGCCACTGAGGATGAGTAGGGGCACCCAGGGCCAGGAGGGCCAGAGAGCTAGCCCAGGACTGAGTGGGGCCAGGTCTCCAAGGCCAGCCCAGCAGCTGTGACTTAGACAATGACAAGCTTCAACTCACTGTTTTCTTTCTTTCTTTCTTTTTTTTTTTTGGTAGAGTATATTTTTTAATTGTGAGTTTAAAAGAATCTGTATATATGGTCTGTGTTTGTCATTTGGGTTGTGAGTAAACTGAGCTGGAAAGAAGTCACAGGGATAGAAGAACCATTTGTGTTTTTAAAACATCAGTATTAAACAGCAGGGAAGAGAGTCCCACACCCAGCTCAGGGTGTTTGGTGGTTCTAGCCTACCCCCTCAATCAAACTATTTCTGGGCTGTGTGAGAGAGTGGACATTCATCTTTGACTGACTGGTTCAGAGGGCTTCTCTCCTGGGCTGGAGTGCATGGCCTTTTTGCCTCTGCTGTATTGGACACCTTTCATTGGGGCTTCTTCAGCCATCTCTCCCTGGTAGCTTCTTCTGTGGGTCTGAGGGACAGCCTGATCAGGTGAGCATTCTAGCCACATTGAAATCCTGCCCAAGGCCACATAATATGGTTTTACCTTCATGATCAACTGGAAGAAGGGTTCAAGTTTGAATATTTATAATAGTCTAGAGAAAACCACACTGTAATATTGTAGGGTATGCAGTGGAATGTACTGTAACTGAGCCCTTCCCCCTAGGCTCCTGTGGCTCCTGGAGGGTGGTGCAGCAGACTGCATCTTTTCAGGGATGAGGCTGTTCATGTTTATGCTGTAGACTTGCTGCTGTTGATCCCTCCTGGGGACTTCTGGGAGGCAGGGAACAGAGAGCTTTTTGTTCACATACTTTTTGCCTGAATGCCCATGTCGCTGCTATGTTGTGTGCTTAGTACTCTTGAGGTGAGTGTATGTCTGTGTGTTTGTTTTCAGTCACTTGTTTCTTAGTGATTTCAGTTGTACCATGACTTCTTCTTAGAATTAAAATTATAGCAAACCCAACATAATGAGAGGGTTGGCTGTTCAGAAGATTAAATGTACAGTTTTTACATCATGTGACCAGTTTAAAATGTAGTTTGTATTTTACTGGGGACCTTCTGTTGTTTGTATAAACTGTGACTCATCCATTCCTGATCTTATCATTGATTGAGGTTGATTTGGGAAGAGCACAGGACAGAGAACATGGTTCAGGCATGCTGAATTATCATGTCATGGTGGTTTTCCTTGCCAACGAGGACCTGAAGAGTTGCTTCAGCACCTGGCTCTGTAATGTTTTGTTTCTGAATTGGCCCCACTGCCTCCCTGAAAGCTCACTGTTGTCCAGAGCGGTCAGAGCTCTGGCAGTGTCTCGGTTCACATGTTCCTTCCTCTCTGGCTTCTCGCCAGGGCACAGCACTGCAGCAGCTTCTCTGTGAACTTTTACCTCCATCTCCACTTTGAGGCTTTCCTGTTTCAGGTCCAAGGGCCTCTTAAAAGGAAGCGATACTGTTAGAGGTTTCAGTTTTGGCCATGTGGCCCTGTGTAGGAAGCATTGCTGTCAAGCTTCTCATCTTCTGACCTGTCTTCTAAGCCCACTAATTCTGTGAGTCTGCGAAGAAGCTCACGCCACCAGAGGCCCCAGTGGCTGTTGAGCCATGTCCTGGACACCCAGAATGAAGCACGCTCAGGTCTTTGCCAAATGCTACCCAAGAAGAATGCCTTCTGAGAGAAGGACACCTCATTTCTCTCATGCTGTCCATTGTGGGTATTTGGTGGGGTACTTGAGCACAGGCCTTTCAGTTGGGGTGCTGGGCTCTGACAGAATGAATCCTTCATGGGCGAATCTGGCAGCAGCAGCTGAGGCTGGTGTTTCTGTGTGAGTCTTGAATGGTGTCCAGGGAAACTAAAATGGAGCTGTCAGCAAAGAGGCCAAAGGCACAGCTTGGGATTTATTTTTTTCTGGTGGAAAAAGAGGAGGAATTTCCCAGTTAGTAACCAGGAGAGCAACGCCACCTTGTGGCTATGCAGCACACTGTTTCTGTGTCCCATTTAGACAGGATTGCAGGGTCTAACGTGCACCATGCCGATCTTAATTGGGTGCATACCTTGCTAAGACCCATTTTGGTTGTGTTGGAAATAAAATGAATAAAACTTTGTGCCCTCCCTCATTATGATTCAGTTTTTTGTAGCTTTCATGTGTGGGCTGATGTTTCCCAGCTGGTGTGGCTATACATTCTGTGTAGTCCTGATTTACAAGTTTTTGTTTTGCTTTTTTTGTTGTTGTTGTTGTTTTAAGGTAGGGTCTCACTCTAGCCCAGGCTGACCTGGGATTCACTGTGTGGTCGCAGGGTGGCCTCAAACTCATGGTGATCCTCCTACCTCTGCCTCCCAAGTGCTGGGATTAAAGGCGTGCGCCACCACGCCCGGCTTATTTTGCTTTTTGGTTTGCATTGCATCCATTCTGAAGAGGCTTCTGAGGTCCACATGAGAGCCGCTAGCCATTTACCCAGCAGAGCTTCCCCAGGGGCATGAGATGGAGTTGGGAAATACTTGTGTCCCATTACTGCACCTGCAGGACAAAGATGAGTCCCCTAGCCCCATTGCTGCCTGAGGTGTTGCATAACTGGTGAAATAAGGAGTTACTGAACTAGAGGTTTCCATAGAAACAGAGACCCAGGGTGTCGCCCTGGTAAGGTCTGCTCATGACTGCTCACAGGGAAAGCAAGCTTTCCCGTTCTGTGTGCGTGTCCCACCCTCCTAACCACCTCAGTGTCAAGAAAGTGCACGTTTGTCTTTTACTCCTGCAAGCGAAGCCTTGTGAAGAAGCTGGCGATTCCTTATTATTATTATGTTGCTTATTTCATATTACCACACATAAACTGTATTACCACATGTAAAATGTATTTCCTCTTAAAGTTGTATAGTTCTGTAATGTATGTGAACTTTTTCTGCAGAGGCATGAACTGTAACTTAGTCTTACATAAGTGGACATTGGAACAATTTTTATAGCATCCTCCCCCTTTTAATATGATCTATATCATGCAAAATTCCAACAATATACTTTAAGGGAAACTACATAGAGCCTGTGATTGGGTCTAGGCTAGTTCTGGGTTGACAAGAACCTGATTTGAGAGGGTCCCTGAGTTCAGTGGGCTGTTGGCAGGCTTGTGTCCACCTCTGCTGTTGGTAGAGTTGGTGGAGACAGAGAGAGCACACAGAAGACTATAGCAGTCACCGTTTTTATGAAGCCAGCCTTGGTGGGTTCCCAAGGAACTACCAAATATGGCTCATCACTGTTACAACATCTTGTGTTGGTCATGTTTTAGGTCTTGTCTTTTTTTTCTTCAGAGCAACTCATGTCTGGGCCTACTTTTCTTACATGTTTTGCTTATGTGTAGAAAATAGAGCAGCTTGTGTGGGGGGGTGCAGTTTCATATTGACCCAGGGTTCCTGTTTTTCCCAGGTCAGGGTAGAGAGGAGGGAGCAGGGAGTCCATCTGGGTGACTGTTCTATGCACATCACAAGATAGTTAAGTGTGTGTGTGTGGGGGGGGGGCGGGACGACTCACCTGGAGCACAGCCAGAACAAACTGTTGTCAGCTCCTGAGAAGAGGAAGCCAGTGCTTGGGCAGAGCCTCAGTGTCTTCCTTACTTTGGTTAAGACACACTTCAGTGCACATATCATTGTCTCTTTTCTTCATATCAACGTTTCTGATATGCTAAACAGACCTTTGGAGGTAAATTAACAGCATGACTTAATTTATCCATTGCTGTCACTTTCAGACAAGGATAAAAAAAAAGAAACCCATAAAACAAAACACAAAGCTTTCCCTTTTTTTTTTTTTTTTTTTTGAGGTAGGGTCTCACTCTGGCCCAGGCTGACGTGGAATTAACTATGTAGTCTCAGGGTGGCCTTGAACTCACTGCGATCCTCCTACCTCTGCCTCCCGAGTGCTGGGATTAAAGGCGTGTGCCACTATGCCCTGCTCCCCCCCTTTTTTTAAATTCATTTGTTTATTTTATTTGAGAGAGGGAGAGAGAGAGAGAGGGAGAGAATGGGTGTGCCAGGGCCTCCAGCCACTGTTAACGAACTCCAGATGCATGAATTCCAGATGCATGCACCACCTTGTGCATCTGGCTTATGTGGGAACTGGGGTCCTTAGGCTTCACAGGCAAGCGCTTGACCACTAAGCCATCTCTCCAGCCCCCAACTTTCCCTTTTTTAATCAACTCTGCACACAGTTCCCCAGTGCCCGGTTTTTAAAGAGATTATCAGTTTATACTTTCTCAGTATCCTTTGTGAGTAGGGGACCTTATGGGGTTTGGATCAATTGGTAGTACAGGGAACCTAGGCCCACCAGCCATGTCTTGGACCCTCCTCCAGGGTAGCCCCATGCTCAGGAGCAGTCTTCAGCTGACTGATTCTGCCTGAATGGGGCCTGTCTTTCTTCCACCTCCCCTCAGATTGATCAGCAGTGCATCTTACATGGGCCCTTCTCACCTGAGCTGCCCCTTCATTGGGTAAGACATTTACCTGCTATTGTGTAGCTGGTGTTTCTAAAGGCCAAAAGATCCCAGCTTTAGAGCAGTTTAGAAGGTGTGCTTTGGATACTGGTGTTGGGAGTTTAGGACACCTGGATGGTTTGTGAAGATAGAGGGCAGAATATGTGGAAACCAGGGTTTTGTGCCAGTAGGCTTTAAGTCTACTGGCTATTTGAAGCTTTTTCTTCCCCTTCATCAAATATCTGTGTTAAAAGCCCCTTATCTTTTTCTCCAGATGTGTTACAAATAATTGCAGTCATACAGTGCTTAATGTGTGCCAGTCACAGTGCTCAGGGCTCACAAAGTTTACCCTTTCAAGCCCCCAAACATGCTTAGATTAGGTGATACTATCCCCACTTTACAGATGACGCTGTGCTGGAAGCTGAGGGCAACCAGAAACCAGACAGACCTTGGGCTCACATAAGCCCAGGTCTGGGCAGGTTATTGGACTGCTGGCAGCCACTGTATCTGACCAGCTGGCTGCGAGGATGGCTGTGAATATTTAACGAGCTAATGCTCGTAAGTATTCAGCATGGTGCCTGGCACATAGTAAGTACTCAGTAAATGGTAACTGTTTTTGTTGAGCTTAGCAGGTAACTTGACCCACAGCAGTAAAATGCCAGAGACAGTTTTTAGCCACCACCCTACACATAGCCTGGTATGTGTATGTCCTGTAAAGTGACCACACTGCCCTTCTAAGAGAAGCAGTTCAGCAGTTTAGTGGTAACTCCTTCCCTGTCCCCCCCCACCCCCCAGCATCTTGGTCATTGAAGTGGCCAGCCTGACTGACCAGGGAAGATGATGGGAGGGTCTCCAAAGTCTTCTGTCCTTAGTGGGTGGGTGGGTGGCCTGCGAGTCTTGCCCACTTTCTGTGCATGTGTTCTGGACAGCCCTCAGAAAGGAGGTGGCTCCCTCTTGCCTGGTGCATCTCCATTCTATGGGTGCCTGCCTGCCTGCCTGTGGCTCTGCCTTGTTCTGGACCCCACTTCTCCCCAGCCATGGGCCACACTCAGCAGCTCAGGAACCTGCACTTCCCTTTAGAGGTGCTTGTTTTCAGGGGCAGAGAGGAGTGAGCAAAACAAACCTGCTTAGAGCTGAAGTGTAAAGCCTCTCCCACATACTGAGACCAAAACCATTCTGGCTGCTTTACGTTCCATTTTTCCTTCAGAGTGGAGATGAGGTAGAGCAGGTGACCACCGAGGACAAGTGAGGCAGATTTTCTGTTCGGTTCTAGATTAGCAAGTGGTCAGATGGATGATTCAGGAAGGAAGGGAGACGAGTAACCAAATTTAGGAAAAATGCTTTAGTTTCTTTTGCATGGACACAGGAAGTTGTGAGTATGAGATGGGTGAGTTTTTACTTTTAAAAAAATTATTTGTATTTATTTGAGACAGAGAGAGGGAGAGAAAGAGAATGGGCATGCCAGGGTCTCTAGCCACTGCAAACGAACTCTAGACACATGTGCCACCTTGTGCATCTGGCTTACATAGGACATGAAGAATAGAACCTGGGTCCTTACGTTTCACAGTTAAGCACCTTAACCACTAAGCCATCTCTCCAGTCTGAGTCTTCACTTTTTAAAAAAATATTTTATTTATATTTATTTATGTATTTGACAGAGAGAAAGAAAGACAGAGAGAGGGAGAGAATGGGCATGCCAGAGCCTCCAGCCACTGCAGACCAACTCCAGATGCATGTGTCACCTTGTGTATCTGGCTAACATGGGTCCTTTGGCTTTGCAGGCAAACACCATAACTGCTAAGCCATCCCTCCAGCCCTCTTCACTTTTTTTTTCACTTTGTAAGCTTTGTTATTATTATTATTTTTTTTTTGGAGAGAGACACAGAGAGAGACAGAGAGAGGGGGAGAGGAAGACAGATGGGCGCGCCAGCAGCCTCTCAGCTGCTGCGAACGAAATCCAGATCTGTGCGCCCCCTTGTGGTCAAGCGCAGCATTGCGCCCTTGCGTCACTTTGCATCTGGCTAAACGTGGGACCTAGAGATTGGAAACGCTGGAGATTGGAACTGGCATTCTTAGGGTTAGGAGGCAGGCGCCTTAACCGCTAAGCCATCTCTCCAGCCCTGTTATTATTTTTTTGAGGTATAGGGTCTCACCCTAGTCCAGGCTGACCTAGGATTCACTCTGTATTCTTAGGGTGGCCTTGAACTCATGGTGATTCTCCTACCTCTGCCTTCTGAGTGCTGAGATTAAAAGTGTGTGCCACCACGCCTGGCCATCTTTTGTTTTTTCTTTTTCTTTTTTTTAGTTATGTAGATAGTGTGTATACAGTCATTGTAGTACCATCATTAGCCTCCTCCCTAAAAGGTGTGGGCTAACAAGGCCCAGGGAATTCTCAGGCCAGCTGAATAGTAATTTAGAACTACCAGCTTGACTGGAGTATTTCCAGAGGTTTATATTCCTGAAATTTAAGTAATGGCCTTGCCATTCCCATTCACCTAATTATAGACAGTCATGATAATGTACAAATCTGGACAAGGTGATTGTAAAAGTTTTTGTAAGTGGCTGTCATGACAGCCTGCTCCTGGCTGGCACCTTGATCTGGGAGAGTCTCTTGCTACCGTACCCATCTGGACTTGTGTTTGCCAGCCCTGGAACTTTTCCTTCATCATGCCATCTAATAGATCCAAGAAGCCCAGACAGGGAGGCTTAACACTGGGGAAGACCACCGGGTCACTGGCCATCCCAACTGTGGATCATGGGCTCAGCAGCCTCTAGAAGACTATATTTGAGTACAGTGCTTGGAAGGGCTTGCTATTGGGTGGCCTGTTCCAGTTGTCTCAAGTGGACTTGTGTTTCCAGTTCCTATCCTCACAGCCATCTCTGTCGTCAGTTACTGGAGCGAGTCCTTTTTTTTTTTTTTTTTTTTTTTAAAAAAACCCACCTATTGCTAGGTTCATGTGCTGGTTGCTGGCTTTTGTCAAATGAATGCCAGTGTAGAGAAGGGTTAAGAATGTTTTCTCCATGAGCTGAATGTGCACATGAACCTGTAAGAGTCCTTTGTGTGGTGTTTCTTTGAACTCCTCCTTTCTGTCTGCAGTCACGCTGGCTAGGTGTTGGGTCAATTTGAAAGGGAAAGAGCTGAGCAGACATCAGGGACCAAGAAAACCAAAGGACTGGGAGGCAACAGTTCAGCTGTGCAATTCTGGAGAAGCCATGGGGAGTAGGAGGAGAAAGAATAGGAAGCAAGGGTGGGAGCCTAGAGACCTACAGCCCAAGATGGACTTCAAGAGGCCAGCTGGGTGCTCCCTAGCCCAGGTCTCACATGGCCATGGGATCCGAAAATGGCTCAGAAAACCCCTCTGGGGAGATCTGCAGCTCACTGATTATCTTCTGGAGTTGAGGCTGATACCAAATCTTAACTTCGTTGATGTTCAAGTCCTTCCACAGGAGCGGAAGGTCACAGTATTAGAAACAGAGCAGAAGAGCAGTTTCTCAGCCTTTTCCCTTGGTACTGAATTCAGTTGTCTCACACCTACTGACAGGCTGCTTCCCTGCCTTCAGACATGGAGGACCTGGAGGCGGTGCATGGGTGTGTGGAGTCCACATGACAGTCCTTCAGGTCACGCAGATAGGCGTGTGCTTGTGCATTCCTGCTGCGGCATTTCTCTAGCTTGGGTCTCACTCAGTGTTTTTGCCATGGCTGATCTCTCTGTGCACTTACAGTCAGTGTTGAATAGCACACATAGATTCTTTCTCAGCAGTGTAAGAATGCAATATATTGTATATTGGAAATTATTCACCTTATTTATATACCTGAATGTTCCTACTACATAAATAAACATATATTAAATTCTAGATTGTGTGTGCTTTCTGATGGGATGGGTTGTTTTTTTTTTAATTTTGTTTATTTTTTTAAATTTATTAGCAACAGATAGATAAAGAGGCAGAGAGAGAGAGGGAGAAAACGGGCTCACCAGGGCCTCCAGCCACTGCAAGTGAACTCCAGATGCATGCACTGCCTTGTGCATCTGGCTTACTTGGGTACTGGGGAATTGAGCCTTGAACTGGGATCTTTAGGCTTCATAGGCAAGCGCTTAACCACTAAGCCATCTCTCCAGCCCCTTGGTTTTGTTTTGAGAGAAGGTTTTACTGTGTAACCCGGGCTGGCTTTGAACTCCAGATCCTCTTGCCTCTGCTTTTGGAATGCTGAGATGACAGGAGTGCGCTACCACACCAGGTGAGAAGTAGACTTTGAAGGTGCAGCAGGAGAATGGTAACCTGGTGTGGTGCTGGAGAAGTAGGCACTGGTATGCAAGAACCAGCAATGCCACCGACCACTCCTTCCTTACACAGACACCTGCCCTTGGCCTTCGAGACCATTTTCTTTCAGCACTCCTACATCTCTGTGGATGCTCATCTTCTGCCTTCCTTCTTTTGGAGTGGCTCTTTCCTTACCCATCCCATAGATGGTGGCATTCTGCCCAAGTTCCTCCAATTTATGTTCCCATCATTTTGGGGTCTCTGATTACAATTCCCTATTGCACCTCAAGTACTGTTAGGTCCCATGCTGGGATGACTCTAAGTAAGAAAAGCAGAGATTACTATGGAAGTCCTACTGGCCCAAAGTATTATTAATGAGTCTGGCCTCAGGAGTTGGATAGTCCCACTTTCCATCCTCCTACCAGGTCTAAGACCTAAGGCAAAACATGGCAGTGGCATATACTTTCTTTCCTAAACTGAAATGTCCATTGCTATGACAAAATACCTGGCAGATATACCATCTTAAAGGGGAAAGGATTTATTTTGGTTCACAAGTTCAGAGTCTCAGTCCATGATTGGCTGGCTCCTTGGCTTTTAGGCCTGTAGCAAAGCGGAAACATCATAAGGGCATGGCATAGAAAAGCCAGGAAGCAGACAGAGGCATGACACATGATAATACCCTGAAAAGGTGCACTCTCACTGACTTGTGTCCTCTAACCAGGCCCCACCTCCTAATGGTTCATTCAGATAGGGACCCAGCATTGGGTTAACCCGTTTTTTTTGTTTGTTTGGTTTTTCGAGGTAGGGTCTCATTCTAGTTCAGGCTGACCTGGAATTCACTATGTAGTCTGAGGCTGGCCTTGAACTCACGGTGATCCTCCTACCTCTGCTCCCCCTCCTGAATGCTGGGATTAAAGGTGTGCGCCACCACGCCTGGCCTGTTTTTTGTTTTATTTTGAGTTAGGGTCTCACTCTAGCTCAGGCTGACCTGGAATTCACTATGTAGTCTCAGGATGGCCTCGAACTCATGGTGATCCTCCTGCCTCTGCCTCCCAAGTGCTGGGATTAAAGGCGTGTGCTACTACGCTCGGCTTTTTAAAACTTTTTTTAAAGGCTATTTTTATTTATTTATTTATTTATTTGAGACCGAGGAAGAAAGAGAAAGAAAGAGAATATGGGCGCACCAGGGCCTCTAGCCACTGCAAACAAACTCCAGATGCATGCGCCATCATGTGCATCTGGCTAACTTGGGATCTGGAGAATCGAACCTGGGTCATTAGGCTTTGCAGGCAAGTGCCTTAACCACTAAGCCATCTCTCCAGTTTTTTTTTTTTTTTTTTTTTTTTTGTTTTCCAAGGTAGGGTCTCGCTGTAGCTCAGGCTAACCTGGAATTCACTATGGTAGTCTCAGGGTGGCCTTGAACTCACGGCAGTCCTACCTCTGCCTCCTAAGTGCTGGGATTAAAGGTGTGTGCCACACACCCGGCCATTTTTTAAAAAATTATTTATTTGCAAGCAGAGAGAGAGAGTGAGGGAGAGAGAAAGAATGGGTGTGCCAGAGCCTTCAACTGCTGCAAACTCCAGATGCATGGGTCACTTTGTGCATTTGGCTTTACGTGGGTACTGGGGGATTGAATTGGGTTGTTAGGCTTTACAGGCAAGCACCTTAACCACTGAGTCATCTCTTCAGCCCCAAACCTATTTTGGGTCTTTTTTGGTTTTGTTTTTTTGAGGTAGGGTCTCACTCTAGCCGAGGCTGACCTGGAATTCCCTATGTAGTCTCAGAGTGGCCTTGAACTCACAGCGATCCTTCTACCTCAGCCTCCTAAGTGCTGGGATTAAAGGCATGCACCACCATGTCTGACTGTTTATTTTATTTTATTTTATTTTTATTTTTATTTTTTTCGAGGTAGGGTCTCACTGTAGCCCAGGCTGCTCTGGAATTCACTATGTAGTCTCAGGATGGCCTCAAACTCACAGTGATCCTCCTACCTTTGCCTTCCAAGTGCTGGAATTAAAGGCATGCACCACCATGCCTGGCTCTGTTTTGTTTATTTTGTTTTATTTTTAAAAAATATTGTTTATTTTTTGAGTCAGGATCTCATGTAGCTCAGGCTGGCCTCAAATTCATGATCCTCCTGCCCAGCCTGTCTAGTTCTGGAACTTCAGGTGTATATTGCTACACCTGGCTTCTTTATATCTTTTTTTTTATATTATTGTTTTTTATTAACTTTTATACTCACATACAAAGAAAAACCCACGTGATATTTCCCTTCCCTCCCCCCATTCCCCTTTAGGACTCAAGTCTCCATCATATCCCTTCCCTCTCTCCATTAGTCTCTCTTTTAATTTGATGTCATCATCTTTTTCTTCTATTTTGAGGGTTTTGCAAAGGTATTGCTAGGCACTGCAAGGTCATGGATATCGAGGCCAGTTTCTGTCTGGACAGTTGCATTGTAAGAGGTTATACCCTTCCTTTGGCTCTTCCATTCTATCCACCCCCTCTTCCGCAATGGTCCCTGAGCCTAGTAGGGTGTGACCGAGGTGTTTCAGTGCTATATCTTTTATTTTATTTATTTATTTATTTATTCATTTATTCATTTATTCATTTGAGAGAGGGAAAGTGGCAGAGAGAGAATGAGCATACCAGGGCTTCCAGCCACTACAAACGAACTCCAGATGCATGCGCCAGCTTGTGCGCCTGGTTTATGTGGGTCCTGGGGAATTGAACCAAGGTCCTTTAACTTTGCAGGCAAGCGCCTTAACCACTAAGCCATCTCTCCAGCCCAACATTTTATATCTTGAGTCATAACACCAGCAAAATCTCATTGCAAGCCATCACCTTCGTAGTTTTTATTTTTCTTTTACATATATATTTTTTACATATATATTTCTTTTACATATATTTTTATTATTTGTTTGCAAGCACTGGGGGCGGGGAGGAGAGAATGGACATGCCAGGGCCTCTTGCCACTGCAAAGGAACTCCAGACACATGCACAACTTCATCCCTCCAGCTTTATGAGAGTGCAGAGGAACCAAACTTTGGCCATCAACCTTTGCAAGCAAGTGCCTTACCCACTGAGCCGTCTCTCCAGCCTCCAACTTTCTTGTTAAGTGAGAAACCTAAGAGTCATTTCCCCTGATTTGCTCCTTCTTTTTGTTCAAGTGAAACGGGGCCATATGGCCGCAGTCCCATTTGCTGCAGGTTGCTTTGTCTTGGTCCAGGAGTCCTGAGCTTCACCAAGGAGGAGGCAGTGGCATCAAGGTGTTGTGCAGGTAGCTGCATCTGATTTCCTTCCACATCAGAGCCCCCAACATGAGCCTTGGCAGTCTTTCTTCATTCAGTAATACTTAGGAAGTGCCACTTTGTGTGGGGCGCCATCTAGACACTGGCATGCTGTCCCAGTCTCTACACTCTCATGGAGCTCATTTTAGGAGGACAACAGAGGTGAGAAAGGTAATGTGCCGGATGGAGACAGCTGTAGTCAGAAGAGAGGAGCAGGGGTACTGGTGGGGAGAGGTTGCAACTTCGAATAGGGGGAAGACCCTGCTGCCAAGGTGGTAGTTGGGCAAATGGATACACCTAAGGTGAAGGTTGCTTCCAGGCAGGTGCACAGCAAGTGCAGAGACACTTAAAGGCCTAGGGAGGTTGCTCAGTGGTTAGAGGTGCTTTCTTGCAAAGCTTGACAGTCCAGGTTCAATTCCCTAGCACCCATATAAAGCCAGATGCAAAGTGGCACATGCGTCTCTGCTCTCAACATACCTATGATGATAAGAGGTGGTGCCAGGAGAACCCAAAGCTCATGGACCAGCTCGTCTTTCATTTTCAGTCATTTGTAGTGGCAAGAGATCTGTGAAGTCCACCTTGAAGCTGTCCTGTCACCTTCACATGCATGCTATTGACATACATACACATAAATACAAAATATTTTAAAAGCTGGGACTTTAATCCCAGCTCGCAGGAAGCTGAAGTAGGATCACTGTGAGTTTGAGGCCAGCCTGGGCTGCAGAGAGAATTTCAGGTTAGCTTGGACTAGAGAGAGACCCTCACCTTAAACATTTTTTAAAAGACATCTCAAGGAAGAACTTCAGAGGTATATGGTGAATGTGGAGGGGGCAGGGGCAGGAAATTAGGTCCCATAGAGAGTAGTTAATTACATAGGGCCAAGGCCATGGGCTTTTACTCTAGGCAAGATTAGGTACTGTTGGAGAAAGAGTTTAGACTTAAGGAGTCACTTGATCCGATGTTTGTTTTCAATTGATTCCTTACTGCTGGGTTAAGAACAGGCTGTAGAGGCCCAGGGATGGAAGCAGGAAGAACAGACAGGAGGGAAGGGTAACAATCCGAGAAAGAGGGTGGAGGCTTAGATGACAGGGCATGGGGGAGAGAGTGAAGGATGACCTTTGGCCACAGAAGAATGGTCTCCAGCTGATTGTTCCAGGCACAGAGGCCATGGAGGATAGGTCTGGGGTCGGAGGGAAGAGTGAGTGAAGATCAGGAGTTTGATTTGGGGCATACTAGGTTTGTTATATGGGGATGCCCAGCCCAGAGGAGCAGCCTGGGATGGAAACAGAATGTGAAAGTTGTCAGTGTGTGGACAGAATTCTGCACCAAGAGCCAGACTGGATGCCATCACCAACAGGGAAGAATTGAAGCTTAAAGGCCAGCCCTTCCTTCCACTGTTCTGGCCTTGGACATGCCCTTTCAAGGACAGTTAGTTCCTTCCTTCCAGTGATGTTGTCTTTCCTGCCTTGGACTATGCTGCTCTCAGGCCTGCATGGGACAGGATTTTAGAAGCCTGGGTGTCTGACAGTAGAAGCCCTTATTCCTGCAACAGAGCTGGATCTGACATGACCACATGGTTCTTATTTCTTCATAGGGCCCTAGAGGCAGTGTGTTCTAAGCCAATGATTCCCAAACCCGAGGAGGGTCAAAAAGTCCCAATGTCCAGCCACGCAGGACCCTGAGAGTGAGACTTAAGCATCATGTTTTTGAATATTCCCTGGGTAATTCCAGTGTGCAGTCACCACTGAGAAAAAGTGGTTGAAATTCCCCCTAGTGAGACTGGTCCTTTGAAATCCCCCACGGGTGGCTGGAAGCTTCCGGAGGCTAATCCCTAGGATGTTCTGACCCTTCTGGTGTAATGATGCTCTTGATTCAGTGCTGAGTCATGGTCTAGAATAATGTGTGCCGGCCAGCCCCTTTCCCAGTCCTCATCCTGTCTTGTATCCCTCAGATGAAATCAGTTCTGTGAGACCACAAATGTCTGCACTGTGTTCCTTGTGAGCCTCCTGTCTGCTCTAGCCAACCAGTCCTCTTGTGCCAAGTTTCCTATCTTAGACTCCTCCTTTCACTATTTGGCCAGTGTCTCGATGCATGTGCTGATGTTTTGGGGGTCCCTCTCACTGCCTGTATATGTGTGTGCATGGGACCATGTGCATTGAGGATCCCTGGGAGCCACCCTAAGGGTCCTTGCACTGCCGACTTGAGGTGGTATTGGAGAGATGCCAAGGAGGGGAGCTGTATGCTATCACACCTGCATGTTCCTGTAGATGCCCCTGGTTGGTTACATGGCAATAATGGTTGGTATCTTCTTGAAGGTGCAAGGACTTAACTTTATATTTTGACATAGCTTCAGACTTACAGAAAAGTTGGAAGAATAGTACAAAGAATTCCCTACATATTTTTTCCAAATTCCCCACGTGTTAACATTTTATCATGTCTGTATAACTGTGTGTTCTTTTTTTTTTTTAACAGTTTCATTTTTTAAAAAATATACTTTATTTATTTATTTGAGAGAGAGAAAGTAGGGGGGAGAGAGAAAGAGAGAGAGGATGGGCACGCCAGGGCCTCCAGCCACTGCAAATGAACTCCAGATGCATGCGCTCCCTTGTGCATCTGGCTTATGTGGGTCCTGGAGAATCAAACCTGGGTCTTTTGGCTTTGCAGGCAAATGCCTTAACTGCTAAGCCATCTCTGCAGCCCTAAATGTGTGTTCTTTTATGCACATTCTCTTTACACATTTTCTGAATCACTTGTTAATTGAAGACATGATGCCTCTTTATTGTTATGTAATCTTATTTGATTTTCACATTATTCTAATAATGTCCTTCACTGTGAAATGTATATAATTAGAAATTTCTATTTGCTGGGTGTGATGATACATATATGTAATTCCAGTATTCAGAAGTCTGAAGCAGAAGGATTGAATTTCAGGCCAAATTGGGCTATATAGTGAGATGCTACCTTTAAAGAAAAAAAATGTTTTGTTTTGTTTTTTTGAGGTAGGGTTTCACTGTAGCCCAAGCCGAGATGGAACTCACTGTAGTCCCAGGCTGGCCTTGAACTCATAGTATCTCATGATGTCTGGCTTACATGGGTGGCTTGGGAATTGAACTTGGGCTGATAGACTTTGCAAACAAATACTTTTAACTGCTGAGTCATTTTCACAACCCCAGAAAAAGTTTTTTTTTTTTTTTTCTGGTTTTATTTTTTACTTTTTATTGACAATTTCCATAATATGGACAATATACAATGGTTATAGTTCCATTCCACTACCATCCTTTTTTCCCCTCCTGAATCCCCCTTTCACTGAATCCCTTCTTTCCAATTAGTCTGTCTTCTGGTCCCTGAGCCTTGGCAGGTATAATAGAGATGTGTCAGTGCTGAACACTCCACTGTCACTTCTCAGCACTTTAGTGAATTTTGAGTCACCCCAGGGGTCACTGCCATATGAAAAGGAAAGCTTCTCAAATCAAAAGTGAGAGTCCCATTAATATATGAGCATAAGCATACGCGTTTAGAGAGCAGTTTGGTGGGTATAATACGTCCATTTAGCCAGACATCAGTAGTATTGTCCTCCCCCGTCACCTAGAGCTTATGATCTCCCCAGCCACAGACTTTGGGTTAGATTTTCAGTACCAGGAAAAAATTCCCTTCTGTGGAGTGGACCTCAAATCCAGTCAGTGAGCAGTTGGTTTCCTCCATAACAGACATGCCACCATTGCACCAGTTGATACATTTGGCCTGGCTGGCCAAACATAAAATCTGTAGGGTCCACTGCTTGTTAAGATCATTGATGACTTTTCTCTCTCAATAGGCTGCATAGCTCTTTCCAGCATCCAGAGAGGCGTCTAGCTCAGCTCCAGCTTGATTTCTCAGTGACCTGCAGTGAGTCTTCAGTGATACGGTCTTACCATTTAGTTTTGGTGGACAACCAAGAACCTTGGCAATAGCCTGTAGTGTTTTGGGGGACGTTAGAGGCCACCCTGACCAACAACTTGCCTTCTGCCCCGGGCACTGAAACTTTCTAGTAACAATCTGTGGCTTCTGGGCACAATATTATCTACCTCTACAGTGTACTTTTGCCCAAACTCCTTTAGTTAAATGAATTAATTACTTAATTTATTTGAGAGAGAGAAAGAGATAGATAGAGTGAGAAAGAAAATGAGTGCATCAGGGCCTCTACCCACTGCAAATGAACTCCAAATACATGTGCTACTTTGGCATCTGGCTTTATGTAGATACTGGGAAATCAAACTCAAGTCCTTAGTCTTTGCAGGCAAGCACCTTAATTGCTGAGCTATCTATCCAGCCCCCAAACTCATTATTTTTATTTTTTGGTTTATTTGAGGTAGGGTCTTACTCTACCCCACGCTGACCTGGAATTCACTATGTAGTCTCAGGGTGGCCTTGAACTCACAGCCATCCTCCTACCCCTGCCTCCCAAGGGATTAAAGGCATGCACCACCAGGCCAATCTCCAAACTCTTTTTCATAACATATATATTATTAGATAATGAAGACGTGGGTTTCTATATGGCTTATTCATAACATGTTCAATTTTGATTAACCCTTTCCCCACTCCCTCTTCTCTCCTGACTCTATTTAGACCAGTTCACCCCAGTATTCTGCTCCTCTACTTACATATCTACTATATCCTCCCCTCAAGTTCTACCCTTTATCTGTCCCTCCTATCCCTTTTCTAGCTTCCAAGCCTCTACCTACTTTTACTTCAACTCACATGCAAATCTAGACATTTGAATCTAGGATCCACATATAAGAGAGAACATGAGGCATTTGGTTTTCTGAGCCTGAATTTCCTCAGTATAATCTTTGCCATATTCATCCATTTCCCTGCCAATTTCATCAGAAAAATGTTTTCTTGAAAGCAAAAAGACAAAACAACAACAACAAAACTAAAAAAAAAAGACAACAACAACCCAGAAACAACAGATTCTCATTTTAAAGTAAAAGTGATGGCACCTTCTAGAACTGTGCTAGTCCCGTATCATTCTTGTCACTATTAGAAAACAATATTAAGTTCCAGATCCCCATTAACAAATGAACCAGTTGGTAAACATTAACCAACTTAAGCCTACCCTAGTCATTTTCCTAAAGTTTATACTTGTACCTTTTTAGGAAAGTAGCATTTTTAAAGTGATTAATATTTGTGAAAACTAGATTTACTTTCTTTAGCAATTAAAAAATAAACACATTCTGCCCTATGCAACCTCAGAGAAAATATAATTTGTTCATTAATGCTTATCTGTTTACTTTTTGTCTTTATACTTGAGCATTTCAAGCCAATGTTTGATCCATGCTGAAAACTGCACAATATAAAGATCTATTAATTCTCTGAAAAAAAAAAAATAAAAGTAAGGCAGAAATAAAATCCTGAGGGCTATGGAGATGGCTCAGAAATTAAAGGCACTTGCTTGCAAAGCCTGCTGGCCCAGTTTCAGTTCCCCAGTATCCATGTAAAGCCAGATGCACTTGTGTCTGTGGGTTCATTTCAGCAGTAAGAGGCCCTGATGTGCCCATTCTGCTCTCCCCCTAATAAACAAGTATTTTTTAAAAAGTAAGGGCTGGGGAGATGGCTCAGTGGCTAAAGGTAATTGAAAAGCCTGCCAGCCTGGGTTCAGTTTCCCAGTACCCATGTAAAGCCAGATGCACAAAGTGGCACATGGGTCTGGAATTCAAAGGCCCTGGTGTGCCCATACTCTCTCACAAACAATTTTTAAAATTTTTTTGAAAGGTAAAGCCTGTTACTACAAAAGAAAAGCACAAAATGCAGAGGCACTGGGCACGTGGCACGGGCTCCCCTGAACAAGCCCCACAAGGATGAAGAAGACAGTGTTGACAAAAGCACATGCAACAGATAAAGTCCAAGAAGGAGCATTAAGGCTGGGATGGTGGTGTGCTGAGCACAACACAGTTCGGGGATCCTGAAAGGGGTGGTGAGGCATAGACAAACTCAATGCTCAATTAGAAACACAAAAGTAGGGACCCAGGGTGTACTCCGCTGGGTTGACAGTGTATTCTTCAGTCCATGCATCACAAATAATGACTGTTACATAATTCAACCTCTTGAGAAAACTTCCTTAATTTTACAGGAATGTTGTTCTAAGACGTTTGCTAGGAAGAAATTCGGCTAAAGTTAGCAGAATGGGGCCTGTGGTTAAGATTCAACGCCTTTATCTAATTTGGGGTAAGGGCGACTACATTCCTTTACTTGCCTCAGCACACGTTACACAGTAGGCATTCTTTTTTTCCCTCACAGTAGGCATTCTTGATTTGAGGTGCTGTGCACATAGTCAAGCACGCAGTCAGCAGAGTTAGGCATGACATTGGTCTCCAACAGTGGTGCTAACCAAGTACTCTGTAGGCAGAGGCGGAGGACCACAAGTCTGAGGACACACAGCTTCACAATGAGACCCTTTCTCAAATCAAACAGAACATTAAATGTCTACTTTCCTGCAGAAATAATGTTAGTGAACAATCCTATTTGTACACTTACCAGTTCTCTCTCCTTCTCATACCATAGACTGTTGAGCAGAGGCCTGATAGTTACTGTACAAGATAATCTTGTGTGTGTGTGTGTGTGTGTGTGTGTGTGTGTGTGTGTGTAAGGGTCTTTTTCTGAAAAGTTGTATCTCCTTTTCTATCCTAACCCAGGGACCAACTCCAACTCCTGAGATGGAGATTGGAATAAGGAAGTTTATTTATTTATTTAATTAATTTATATTTTTTTTCAAAGTAGGGGTTCACTGTAGCCCAGACTGACATGTAATTGACTATGTAATCTCAGGGTGGCCTTGAACTCATGGTGATCCTCCTACCTCTGCCTCCCAAGTGGTGGGATTAAAGGCGTGCACCACCACACACATCTAGGAAATTTAAGTCAGAGCCCCTGCCCTAAGGTTATGTCCCGTAGTGTATAGACTTTTGTAGTGGTTACATTGTACTGTTTAGTCTTTTGACCTAACACTGTGGTTTTAAAAAAATGTTTCAAGGCCATGATTTGTATTGCAGCTTCTGACCTGTTCTGAAAGTCATCCTTTTCTCTCCATAGCACAGCTGCAGGCATCTGTATGCTAATTAACCAGTTTTTCTGTCTTCTGTAAAATGTGCTTATCACATACTCAAGGTCTGTGTTACCAGGCAAGGGCTCTGAGTTCTAAGACTTAAGGAGAGTAGTTAAGGTATATAAGCTCTGAACCAGCACGAATCAGGGTGCAGGCTTTGGAAGAGATTGCCCTGGGCCCATGCTGGCATGAAAATAAACATCCTGATTCTCCACTCAGCCTCTGGTGCCAGTTCTATGTGCTTCAGTTTCCTGTATCACTCCCATACTCCCTTAATGGTTTTGAGTTGACCTAATCCAAACTTTAATCATGAAGATTTCTTTAAGGCTACAAATCTTGCAAGTTGGTCCCATTTAACAATGATCTTAAGGCACGACATTTTCCAGTGGTATAAATCAAACTCTTGCACATTTCCACAGAATGTAATTTCCATTTTCTCTGAGATTAAGAATCTGCTAGCTGCTTTCTAACTGATCTCAGTGGCTTGATGTTTCAATAATTTTAGTGTGTTGATATTAAATATTCGATTTAAATGTTAAATTTTTTCCTGACAATCCAAAAAGAAATAGAGAAAGCAGGAGCAACAGTCAAGGAAAGGAGCCTTCCAGTCAACAGACATGTGACTTTCAAATGTATGAAACAAAGACGGGGAATTCAGCATGGACTTCAAAAGTATCTGGAATCTGATTTCTAAAAGTTTGCCTCTAGTTGGTATAATTTTTTAATACAAAGTGTATCTGATTAAACCCAGAAAAAAAAACAAAGGCACCTGGGGTGGTTCCCTTTCATATGATGAAAGGGCTGGTTTTACATCATGCTACTCGTTTAATAATTTGCATGGATGTGCTGTAACAATAAGGAATTGTTGTTTTACTTTGCATTGAGTCCTTGCTAAATAGGAGAACTGTTCCCAAGAAATGAAAAACTAATCCTGCTTATTGCTAAAGGGTATCTTGAGCCAGTAAGATGTATTAGTGTGTGTTTGTGATTGTGTGTGTGGGGGGGGCGGGGAGGTGCTGGAGTTCCAACAGGGCCTTGTGCATGCTAGGAAGGCACTCTGCCGAGATATATTCTCAGTCCTATGTGCAGTCTTGTCTGATGCAAATGGGTGCTTTGTAGAGGCAGGCAACAAGAAATACCCTTCCAGCCTCCTCTCTGCCTTTCCCACTCCTCTGATGGACTGTACAGTTCCAGAGGCCTATATAAAATGCAGTGTCCACTACAGCCAGACAGTGCTGCCACAAGTCCAGCAGAGGGCAGTGGTGAACCAGGAGTGAAGCTCAGGAACTTTGGAGCAGGAAGCAAGGGTGGGATTGTGGGCCAGCCTTCACTAGCTTTGTGACCTTCACGAAAACACTCAACCACTCAAGCAGGGATAACTGGGAAAAGGTGCGTGGCACTTGTATAGTTCCTGATGCCTGATATTCATCCATCAGAAATGTCATCACTGTGTCCTGAAAAGTGAGTTTCTCAGGGATGCCAGGAGGGGGCTGGCATCCATATTCCAGGAGAGTCAAGGGCTGCATTCGATGATGGCACTCTTGGGCATGCAGAGGAGGATGGCGGAGTTACAAGTGTAACAGTTTACTCACCCTGGACACCCCAGAGCCAGCTGGAACAAAAAAGTACACTAGAATGTTGGCTGAACATTTCATGACATTGTCCAGCTTCTGGTAGCTTCTGGACCTGCTCCTCCCGCAAAGACCTCCTAGCAAGTCCACAAAGGCGGAGTAGCTTGTCTTTTCTGTTGCAGTTGAGGAGAGCCTGAGTTTGAATTCTGGTTCAATCATTTTCTGACTGTGTGGCCTACAGCAGGTTATCTAACTCGCCTGCTTCAGTTTCCTCATCTGTAAAGTGAGGAATAAATAGTTTACACCTCTATTAGCTACTTTTCTCTTCACTGTAGTAAGTGACCGGAGAGAAGCAGCTGTAGGGAGGAAAGGTTAATTTTGGCTCATGGTTTCAGGGAATAGTGACCCCATCCACAGCGATGGGAGCAGGAGGCAGCGCATTCTCATGTCTTGGCAGGTCAGAAAGCAGGCAATGGTACCGGAAGTGGGGTTGGGCTGTGACCCTCAAAGGCCCACCTCCAGTAGCTGAGTGTACCAGCTATGTCCCAAAGGTTCCACAACCCTCCTACGCAGTGTTACCAGTTGGGAGCCAAGTGCTCAGAACAACGTGGGACACATTTCACATTCAAACCATAACCCCACCCAATGTAATATATATGTATTTTTCTTGAGGCAGAGTTCTAACCCCAGACTGACTGATCTGGAACTCATTTTGTAGCTCAGGCTGGCTTTGAACCACTGCACTCTGTATACATCAGGCTTGAACCACTGTACACAATTACAATGTAATCATCATAAAGATAAATAAACTTATGCTTATAAAAAGCTTAGCTCTGGCACACAGTAAGTTTTCGTAAGACACTAGCCATTTTGTTTTATTTTTAAATTTTGTTTATTTGCAAACAAAGAGAGGTAGAAGAGAGAGATGAGCGAGATGAGCGAGAGAGAGAGAGAGAGAGAGAGAGGGGGAGAATGGGTACACCAGGGCCTCTAGCTGCTACAAACAAATTCTAGATGTGTGTGCCACTTTGTGTTCGTGGCTTTACATGGGTACTGGGGAATCAAACCCAGATTGTTAGGCTTTGCAGGCCAACACTTAAACTGCTGAGCCATCTCTCCAACCTGATACTAGCCTTTTAATTTTTTTTTTTCAAGGTGGTAACTTTCCCTAGTCCAGGCTTACCCGGAATTCACTATGTAGTCTCACACTGATGTTGAACTCACAGTGATCCTCCTACCTCTGCCTTCTGAGTACTGGAATTAAAGGCATGAGCCACCACTCCTGGTGGACACTTGCCATTTTAAAAGATTTTTTTTTTTTTTGTTTGTTGAGGTAGGGTCTCACTCTAGCCCAGGCTGACCTAGAATTCACTCTGTATTCTCAGGGTGGCCTCGAACTCATGGCGATCCTCCTACCTCTGCCTCCCAAGTGCTGGGATTAAAGGCGTGAGCCACCACACCCGGCTAAAAGATATTTTTATTTATTAGAGAGAGAGAGAGAGAGAAAAAGCACCATGGACTTTTGCCACTGCACAAGAACTCCAGACACATGTGCCACTTTGTGAATCTGGCTTTGTGTGGGTACTGGAGAATTGAGTCTGGACCAGCAGGCTTTGCAAGCAAGCACCTTTAACCACTGAGCCATCTCCCCAGCCCTGGATGTAGCTCAGTAGTAGAAAGCTTGCCTAGTATACATGAAAACCTGAATTACCAAAATAATATTAATCCATTATAAGACTACATAGGAAGGTTTATTAGTATTTAATTATCAATAATACTCTAGAAAGGTTATGCAACAAATACAGTGATGGACCCTTTATTTGTACCATTTTATTTACTCTATAACATTTCTTTTCTTTTTTTAATTTTATTTAATTTTATTTTATTTTGGAGAGAGAGACACACACACACACACACACACACAGAGAGAGAGAGAGAGAGAGAGAGAGAAGAGGAAGACAGAGATGGGCGCACCAGCAGTATCTCAGGGGCTGCGAATGAAATCCAGATGCCTACGCCCCCTTGTGGTCAAGTGCATCATTGCGCCCTTGCATCACTTTGCATCTGGCTAAACGAGGGACCTGGAGATTGGAACCACTGGAGATTGGAACCAGTGTTCTTAGGCTTAGGAGGCAGGCGCCTTAACCCCTAAGCCATCTCTCCAGCCCCTCTATAACATTTCTATAAGCTAAATATAACTCTATTTCATGGATTATGACATTGAGTCTTTTTTTTTTTTTTTTTTTTTTAGGACAGTCTTGTTTTAGATTCCTTGAAAATGTCCCAGAGAAGGAATGAGATGCTGTCCAGTCTTGTTTTAGATTCCTTATGGAAAATGTCCCAGAGATCCAGGAATGAGATGCTGTCTCAAAGGTCATATAGCATAAAACTCAGCCAAAAGCCACAGCACACTTCAGGAACTCCTGGTTTGCATTGCTGTTTTAAACCATCACCACACCTAAAATATCTACAAGGTGATTGCAAACTATAAAGAAAAAACATTGAATATATTGACATATATTCAAACTTCATTCAGGCCATGTTCAGCAACCTAAAATATCACACATGAAAGCAAGTGTTAGAGCAAGTTGTGCTAGAAGGCTTACTTCAATCAGATTCCCCGGGAATGGGCTCTCTTCTCTCCCCTCCCCTCCTCTCCCCTCCCCTCCCCTCCTCTTCCTTCCCTTTCCTTCCTGTCCCATGTGCCCATACTCTTCCTTGTCTTCCTATGATTCTGCCTCAATCTCTCCCTCAGAGACTTTGATCTCTTAAAATTAAGGTTTCCAAAGGCTGAAGTTCTGTTTTCTGTGATTTCTTCTCTCCTAAGCAGAGATGTAGACCTTGCCTATCCAGGGATTCAAAGTCTTGGCTTGCCCGGTCTAAGGGGGCCATGAGAAGGCCTGAGGAATCTTTGTAGGTAAGACACTGAAAAGAGCCCTCTTCTGTGTTGCCACCACCAAGGATGAGGCAGATCCTCCAACCTGTGGCTGTCCTTGGCTGAGAGTTTACCCACTGCCCTGGCAGGCTGAGAGCACTCATCCAGCCAGACGCACTTCTCAGGTAGTGAGTCCTAAGTGCTGGCTGCAGGGAGGCAATGCACGCACAGGAATGGGGAGAGCCAGGGGCTGGGGGTGTGTGGTTATGGCACTGACTTGTACTACAGCAGCTTTTTTTGTTTGTTTGTTTTGTTTTTCGAGGTAGGGTCTCGCTGGCTCAGGCTGACCTGGAATTCACTATGTAGTCTCAGGGTGGCCTCGAACTCTCGGAGATCCTCCTACTTCTGCCTCTTGAGTGCTGGGATTACAGGCGTGTGCCACCATGCCCGGCTACTACAGCAGCTTCTGAGGAAGAATTAGGCTGTTAGACACAGGGAGCACACAGACTATTGTACTAAGCTTATTGCCTGTGGCATTTTCATGGCTTGAGAGCCTCACAACTTGTAAACTATTTCAGTAATTGACAAAGTGTGAGTTTCCAGAAATGCATGCATGTGTCATCAAGATAACTGACTGTCTTTAATTACTTGTGGATACCTGGCTCATATGAGTGCAACCCAGAGATCTTTGGTGCAGATCACTTGTTACACAAGTGCCAGGGGCTTGGGATGTGGGGGCTGAAGTGTGGTCCAGTCCACTTACCATGTCCTGCCTGCAGGAAGCCAGTTCTATGGAATATATCTTCTGATCTGTACAGGTTGTCACATGAGTTAACTGATATGTCAAACAGGAAAATAAATGCAGGAAAGAAAGATTTATAGCCACAGTATGTCATTAGGACAATTGTTGGGCACCATAAAGACACTGTGTTAGTATTTTGTGTGTATATGGAAATACCAGAGTTATAGTTAGTCCTAGAAGCTGCCAGATAGCTTCCAAATACAGACTGGTCCTTTCTGAAAATTAAAAAAAATATTTTATTTATTTATTAGAGAGAGAAAAAGGCAGATACAGAAATAGGGAGAGAGAGAATGGGTGCACTAGGGCCTTTAGCCATTACAAACAAACTCCAGACACAGCACCACCTTGTGCATCTGGCTTACATGGGTACTGGAGAATCAGATCTGGGTCCTTAGGCTTCTCAGGCAAGTCCCTTAACTGCTAAGCCATCTCTCCAGCCCCAGACTGGTCCTTCTGAGGGCATTTAACTATTAACCTGAAAAAGACTAAGTAGAAAATAATGCCAAACATTTATTTATTTTTTTCCAGGTAGGGTCTTGCTCTAGCTCAGGCTGACCTGGAATTCACTATGTAGTCTCAGGGTGGCCTTGAACTTATGGTGATCCTCCTACCTCTGCCTCCCGAGTGCTGGGATTAAAGGTGTGTGCCGGGATTAAAGGTGTGTGCCACCATGCCTGGCTAAAAAAATTTTTAAATGGATTTGTGAGCACACACACACGCACACACAGAATGAATATGGGTATGTCAGGACCTCCTGCCACTGCAAATGAACTCCTGACATATGCACCATTTTGTGCATCTGGCTTTATGTGGGTACTGGGGAATTGACCCCAGGCTAGCAGGCTTTGCAAACAAACGCCTTTAACTGCTGAGTCACCTCCCCAAGCAAATGACTGGGAATTTGGTGTTTTGAGGTAGGGTCTCACTCTATCCTAAGCTGGTCTTCAATTCACAGTGATCTTCCTACCTCTGCCATCCTGAGTGCTGGGATTAAAGGCATGCACCACCATGCCCCACTCATGTTTCTTCTTTCTCTCACATAGCATATGCTTTATTTGATCTCTTCTCGTCCCTGCCTTTGCTCCCACCTTAATGCACCTCTGTCATCTTACAGTTGGTTTATGATACCAGCCACCTAATTGGCTTCACTTCTTTTACTTCTGTCTTCATATACCAGAGTGATCCAGTCCCTCAGTTCCTATATGGTCTCCTCTGTCTAGACCTGCTAATAAGAGCTAGAGTCTGTGTGTAGCCTGTAAGATCTGGCTTCATTTCCTCCTTATGTTTCCTTCATTAGGGTCAGGCCACACTGGCCAGTCTCTGAGCCCTGCATGTGCTGTTCCCCTGCCTACACTGCCTTTACCTCCATGTCTTCCTGGTTGCTCCTTTGCCTTCTTCAAGTCTTTACTCAAACATCTCTTTCTTAGCAGGCTTCATTAGGCCACTCATTTAATGGTGCTAACATTGGCATCCCCAATCTTCCTCTCCCCCTTCCTGGCTTTGTTCTCTTAGTGCTTGTTACTAACATACTATACATTTCACTTAGCTTTTATTTTATTTTATTTTATTTTATTTTATTTTATTTTATTTTATTTTATTTTATTTTATTTTTTGAGGTCGGGTCTCACTCTAGTTCCTGGAGTTCACTATGTAGTCTCAGGGTGACCTCGAATTCATGGTGATCCTCCTACCTCTGCCTCCCGAGTGCTGGGATTAAAGGCATGCGCCACCACACCCGGCACTTAGCTTTTTTTTTTATGAGAGAGAAAGACACAGAGACTTGGCATGCCAGGGCCTCCAGCCATCGCAATCGAACTCCAGACCATGTGTGCCACCTTGTGCGCATGTGTGACCTTGCACGCTTGTGCATCTGGCTAACGTGGGATCTGGAGAGTTGAATATAGGTCCTTAGGCTTCACAGACAATCTCATTAACTGCTAAGCCATCTCTCCAGCCCTTACTTAGTTTTGGTTTGTTGTTGATCTCTCCCTCTAGAAGGGAAGATTCCTGATGGGATGATTTTGTCTGCTTTGTTCACTGTTGTATCTCATTTTCTAGATGCCTGGGCCACCGTAACTATCAAACAAATACATGCTAGTGAGTACACCTGAGGAGTGGAGACCTGGAAGTGCTCCTTCATGAATTTATCATCAACTATCCTGAATGGCTAATGGGATCATTTCTCTCATGAAGTTTCACCTGTGTTGAGGCTCAGGCATTCTGGCCCCCATCTTATTCTCCTGCCTCTTCTGCTGTGCATGAAAAGGTGCCAATGAACCCTCTGGGCCAAGGTTTCCAATAAAATAATAGGTTTGAACTGGATCATTTAAGTTTCCCATATTTCATCTTCTAACTCTTTAGTTTTGAAAATATATTTTTATTTTTATTATTTATTTGAGACAGAGAGAGAGAGAGAGAGAAATGGGTACACCAGGGCCTCCAACAAGTGCAAACAAACTCCAGATGCATGTGCCATGTTGTGCATCTGGCTTATATGGCTCCTGAGGAATCAAACCTGATCCTGTGGCTTTGCAGGCAAGCACCTTAACCACTAAGCCCTACTTTAAAATTTTTTTTTAAGATTCTACTTGCAACCAGACTTTATCAAAGCCAGGCTATCGTATCAGAATAACTGGCAGTGCCTTTTGGTGTGTCTGTCCCAGCCGCTTAGAGAAGATATCATCATTGACTAGCTGATCCTGGAACTCACTATTTCACCATCTGCATCCCACTGCATGTACCTGTGCCTTTCTGCCTTGAGGTTTCTCTCCACCAGTGATGGAGCAGGCTGGAAGCACTAAGGAATCCATATTGCAGTTACCCTCTCATTGCTGGACAAACATGCTATCAGAAACAGTTTATGGGAGCAAAGAGCTTATTTCAGGCTTACTGATTCCAGGGGAAGCTGCATCATGGTGGAGGAAGCTGGCTGACGTCCACAGATGCATAGCAAAGAGGTACCACCAATAGCCAGCAAGCACAAAGCCAGAGCTCAAACTGGCTTTACACACCTTAGGGCTTTACTCAAGATCTGTTCCCAATGACATGCCTCCTCCAGAAGAGTTCTGCCCACTGGAGACTTAAATAGGAAGCTTAATCTTAATCAAAAATTCCTGCCAGGTGTGGTGCACATGCCTTTAATCCCAGCAGAGGTAGGAGGAGTTCACCATGAGTTTGAGGCCACCCTGAGACTACATAGTGAATTCCAGGTCAGCCTGGGCTAGAGTGAGAGCCTACCTTGAAAAACAAAAACAAACAAAAAACAAAAACAAACAAACAAAAATTCCTGAAGCTGGGGGGGCATGCATTCAAACCAACACAATAAGTAGCCCAGGGATGGGCCTTCAGCCAGTGATGCCTAAGAATTGGTGCATAACGGGAAGGGCAGTGGAAGAGGTGAATAAGAACATGTATGAAAATGCCATAATGGCTGGGTGTGGTGGGGCACACCTTTAATTCCAGCACTCAGGAGGCAGAGGTAGGAGGATTGTTGTGAGTTCGAGGCCACCCTGAGACTACATAGTGAATTTCAGGTCAACCTGGGCCAGAGTGAAACCTTACCGCAAAAAACCAAAAACAATCAAAAAAAGAAAATGCCATAATAAAGCACATCAATTTGCACACTAACTTAAAGAATTCATAATAAATAAATGGACATTGTCACAGAGGATGAAAAATAAAGAGTTGATGGGTAAATCTTCCAATTCCTTCACATTATGTGACTATCTCTGAGGTGTATTCTATTCTATCTCCCTGAGTTGACCAGCAAGACTGGGCCCCAGTTGCCCAGAATGGTATACCTCTTATTCATACTTTCTTCTTCTTCTTTTTTAAAACAAATTGTTTTATTTTATTTATTTATTTATTTGATACTGACAGACAGAGAAAGGCAGAGAGAGAGAGAGAGAAAATGAGTGTACTAGGGCTTCCAGCCACTTCAAATGAACTCCAGATGCATGTGTCACCTTGTGCATCTGGGTACTGGGGAATCGAGCCTTAAACTGGGGTCCTTAGGTTTCACAAGCAAGCACTTAACCACTAAGCCATCTCTCCAGCCCCTCTTCTTCTTCTTCTTCTTCTTTTTTTTTTTTTTTTTTTGGTTTTCACTCTGGCCCAGGCTGACCTGGAATTAACTATGTAGTCTCAGGGTGGCCTTGAACTCACGGCGATCCTCCTACCTCTGCCTCCCGAGTGCTGGGATTAAAGGCGTGCGCCACCACGCCTGGCTCTTCTTCTTTTTTTTTAAAAAAAAAAATTTAATTTTTATTTATTTGAGAGAGAGTGAGAGAAACAGGCAGAGCGAGAGAATGGGCACACCAGGGCCCTCAGCCACTGCAAACGAACTCCAGACACATGTGCCACCATGTGGCATCTGGGGAATTGAACCTGGATCCTTAGGTTTTGCTGGCAAGCACCTTAACATCTAAGCCATCTCTCCAGCCCCTCATTCATGCTTTCTATCATCACATATAACTCTTCCCAGTTCCTTGGTGGGATCACTTCCCTAACCAAATTGCTTATATGCAAAGCTTCTGGGAAACCCACCAAAGATGCAGCCACTAGCCGCTCAGTCATATACGGAGCACCTCATGCATTTTTCTGAATGGATTCCTCTCTCCAGGCCAGGACATAGTAGTAGCGTCACTCTCCCACCTACTGCTAGACATGTCCTTCTACAACCCTTTTCCTCCTCCATGTTGCTAGGTTTCCTTTCCTCCCACTCCCCCTTCTACAGCCTCCATTGTTCTTTTCTCAAGACCCAACAGACAAAACCAAAATGATTATGCATATCAATTTCATTGCTCTTTATTTTCTCTTCTGTCACCTAAGCTATGCCCAGAGATTTCTACCTTGTCTCAACACCATCCATGAACATGCTTGTTTAAGTAAAATAGCAGTCTGTGCATTTTGGTTCTTTGAGAGCTTGCTGGAGGTTCTAGCAGGGGAGCACAGCTGCTCGTATACCCTTGACTGAAGACTGGTCCTCCTCAATTCGGGGAAGGTCATCCTCTTTGACCAAGCACGCAGCTTTGGGAGGACACATGGAGCGAGGAGCTGAATCAACCCTGGCGATCAATGGGGTGACAGATGTCGCAGCCAGATTGCCCTCACATCCCATTTTGCTTCCTTATATGAGTTTGAGTGATTGCTCAGATAGCAAGCAGTTAAAAATGTATTTTCCTTATCACGTCTGACTCCAAAAGCAGGGGATCTGCTAAGAAGTCTGAATGCCACTGCTGGGAAGTGCTCTTCATTCAGATAAGGTATACTGTGGGCCACATGGATGATGACAAGCAGAGATACAGGCAAATAATACAGGGCTGGAGAGATGGCATAGTGATTAAGATACTTGCCTGCGAAGCTTAAGGACCCATGTTCTACTCCCCAGATGCCATGTTAGCCAGATGCACAAAGGAGAGGCAAGTGCAAGGTTGCACATGCCCACTAGATGGCAAAAGCATCTGGAGTTCTGCAGTGGCTGAAGCCCTGGAATGCCAACTCTCTATCTCTCCTCTCCTCTCTCTCTGTCTCTCTAAAAGCAAAAAAATAAATAAATAAATAAAAATAAAAAATATAATACAAGCAAATAATGTTCCTTTTCCTTAGAAATTGCCTAAAAGAATAGGACAAAGAAGTCTCTAGATCTTGTTATTTTAAAAATTGGCACATAGCTTCAAATTGCCAATCAACTCAAACATCCACTTGAATTGTAATTTTTCTTGACTAGACGGCAGTGAGGAGAGACCATGGAAATGAGTGCCGAGTTGCCTGCCTGGAGGCAGGTTGAGTTTCAAGTCAGTAATGTTTTCTCCAGTCCCACAGCACCATGTTCTTTGAGCCTGGAGAGGTACAATGTGCTGTCATCACACTGGGCTCCCCCAGTTATTTCTCAGTTACTCAAGGACTATGGGTCCCTGTGGAACTGAACACAAATCAGAGGTTTGCCTCTCAGTCCTCAGAGCCACTTGGTCACCCAGACCAGCCTTTTGCCTCAGATACAAAACAAAGCTTAGCTGACTGCACCCTGACCACCTAAGTGTCCACCCCTGGGATCCAGCTGGTAGCCAAAGTGTGACAGTGGGATGGATTCCATCAGAGCCTTTTCTGCCAAATTCCCAAGATTATTGACTGGCAGGGAGAAGTGTTCACGATGGACTAGGAAGTAAGATGTACAGGAGTTCCCATTTCCTTTGTTGAGGGGTGTTGAGGATGGAGCCCAGGATCTTGCATATGCACTCTACCCCTGAACTACACACCCAGCCTGTCAGTCAATTACAATTGAGCTTAGCCAAATGGCCAAGAAGTATCTTTCAATAGAGTAGACAGATGTAAATTATAACTATATTTGTAAATAACACATGTGTATTACACTGACATAAATTACTTACAGATGTAAATCATATATATGGCAAGAGTAGACGTGACTATTCATTCTAGATACAGGGTAATATGAGATTTGGGGAGATGTATTTGTATTTTCATACTGTTTTACTTAAATCATAACTTTTTTTTATTGACAACTTCCTTAATTGTAGACAATATCCCATGGTACTCCCCCCCACTTTCCCCTTTGAAACTTCACTCTCCATCATATTCCCTCCCCCTCTTAGTCAGGCTCTCTTTTCATTTTTGATCTTTTCCTCCTATTATGATGGTCTTGTGTAGGTAGTGTCAGGCACTGTGAGGTCATGGATATCCAGGCCATTTTGTATCTGGAGGAGAACGTTGTAATGAATCCTACTCTTCCTTTGGCTTTTTCTTTTCTTTTCTTTTCTTTTCTTTTCTTTTCTTTTCTTTTCTTTTCTTTTCTTTTCTTTTCTTTTCTTTCTTCTTTTCTTCTCTTTTTTTTCTTTTCTTTCCTCCTCCTCCTTCTTTTTGTTTTGTTTGAGGTATGGTCTTACTCTAGTCCAGGCTGACCTAGAATTCACTATGTAGTCTCAGAGTGGCCTTGAACTCATGGCGATCCTCCTACATCTGCCTCCTGAGTGCTGAGATTAAAGACATGCACCATCATGCCCAACTTTTTTTTTTTTTTGAGATAGAGTTTCACTACATAACCCAAGCTGGCCTAGAATTAGCTGGTAGCCCCAGGCCAGCCTTGAACTCACAATCCCCTTGACTCCACTTCCTAAATGGTGGGATTACAGGTGTGTGTGTGCCACAATACTCCATCAGCTGTATCTTTTGTAAGTAGAAAGATGGATTAGGGCTGGAGAGATGGCATAGGGGTTAAGGCGCCTGCCTCTTAACCCTAAGAACACTGGTTCCAATCTCCAGCGGTTCCAGTCTCCAGGTCCCACGTTTAGCCAGATGCAAAGTGACGCAAGGGCGCAATGCCGCATGTGACCACAAGGGGGCGCACGCGTCTGGATTTCGTTCACAGCAGCTGAGACACTGCTGGTGTGCCCATCTCTATCTGTCTCCCTCTCCCATCCCCACTTTCTGTCTCTCTGTGTGTCTCTCTCCAAAAAAAAAAAAAAATAAATAAAATAAATTAAAAAAAAAGAAAGATGGATTAAAGACACAGCGACACGTGTCTTTCCCCTGGCTTTCGTGAGTACTGATGCGGCTGGTGAAGTAAAACTCCCTATCCCAGCTACCTTTCCTTCCACCTCAGATGTGGCTCCATCATTGGTATTGATGTTTTTCACCTCAGAGTGGTGATCAAAGGGTGGGGTGGCTGAAAAGAGGCCTCAGTCTAGCCTTGAACTCATGATCCTCTGACTCTGCTACCTGAATACTGAAGGTATGTACCATGATGCTCAACTATCACTCAGATTTTCTTTTTCATTTATCTTTATTTTTTGTTTTTGATGAGATCTTATGTAGCCCAGGCTGGCCTCAAACTCACTATAGAGCCAAGCCTGGGTTTGAACTCCTCATCTTCCTGCTTCCCCTTCCCAAGTGTGGCAATGACAGGTATGTGCTACCACACCTGGATCCCAGGTTTTCAAGAGATCTTTCCCCTACAAATCTCATTCTAACCTGACAGATTTGGCTCAGCTAGTGCTTGCTGTTGATCCTTCTCACTAGCTCTTTAGGAATGCTGTAGAACATCATTATCATCCACCATGAAGTCTTTTATTATTATTTATTATTTTTATAGTTTGGTTTTTCAAGGTAGGGCCTCATTCTAGCTCAGGCTGACCTGGAACTCAGTATGTAGTCTCAGGGTGGCCTCAAACTCACAGCGATTCTCCTACCTCTGCCTCCCAAGTTCTGGGATTAAAGGTCTGCGCCACCACGCCTGACCCCATGAAGTCTTTTTTAAAAAAATATTTAATTAAATTAATTAATTTATTTGAGAGAGAGAGAGGGAGAGAAGGAAGCAGATAGAAGGAGGGAGAGAGAGAGAGAGAGTGAGCGAGCGAGCGAGAGAGAATGGGCGTTTCTGCAAACAAACTCCAGATGCATGCATACCTTGTACATCTGGCTTACGCGGGTCCTGGGAAATCGAACCTGGGTCCTTTGGCTTTGAAGGCAAACACCTTAATTGCTAAGCCATCACTCTAGCCCCCATGATGTCTTTTAATGGACAATCAGGAGAGTTGGGTTCCAGACTATCCTCAGCTAGCAACATGGTCAGTGACCTGCACAGGGCGACTTCCTTCTCTGTGCCTGGTTTTCTAACTTAGAAAATCAGAGGGCTGAGGAGCCCATGGATCATTCACACACAACACGTGGATTCAGCTTTGAAACAGGAACACTTGGTCCTTTGTGTATTCTGTGCCCACTCAGGGCTGTGTGTGTGCACTTTTGGGGAAATGGATAAGAGGTAAAAGAGAAAATGGCTTATTAAGAGCTAACTCCTATGTGTTTTCAATTTTGTAGTATAGAAAGGAAACTTCTGTACTGATGGTGGAAGTTGGATGCAGAAGCATTTCAGATGTCCTCTCCCATTTCTGTCTGTTTATCTTGCCCAGAATGACCCTCACTCTCTACATTTGTCCTCCCCCCCTGGAACAAGCAAAACTTCTTTATTTCTAGCATACAGTAGGCTGGCCAAAGGGAACCAAGGCTCAGTGGTTGTTGGTGAGTTGAGATTGAAAAGGTGTAGCGGCAGGGGGCTGAGTGCCTGGATTCAGGCCACCAGCTGGATCTGGGAGCTGCTCCTGGCTGTTCATTCACTGAGCTTTGTTCTGCAGCTCAGGTCAAGGAGGGGAAAAACTGTAGACTCCTGAGGGAACAAGAGAGAACCAGTCATCTGTAGAGGATCCTGGGGTTAGGTACAAAAGACTTTTGTCTAGCATTATGGACTATTTACAGGATAGGAGGGAGCTGACTTGACTCCGAAGGGTTAGACAAAGCTCGCACCAGGGCTGAAGGACAAGTCAGCAAGATAGGTCAGAGGCCCTCAGGACTGGACCAGCGGACAGAGGACCTGGAAGATCCAGGTGTCCCTTGTCTCAAAGCAGAACAGTGTTGGCTCCGCTTTAAGAAAGAAATTGGTAAGTGCATTGTCTTTCTTTGTGCTGCTATAATAAAATGCCACAGTCTGGGTAATTTATAAACAGTAGGGATTTATTTCTCATAAATTTTAAGTCCAAAATTGTGAGGTCCAAAACAAAGTGTTGGCATGTTGTGTTTGCCTCCAAGATGACTCATTTAAAATAGGTGGCAGACTGGTAAGCACTTCTCTTAATGTTCATACCCCTATATTAATGCTACTCTCACTTTGGGTTAGAGAAGCTTCTCTTTTCAGATGGCGGTGACCTTGGGATGACTCAGAAGGCACCATGGTGCTGAGATGAAGTGACAGAGGAGTGCTCAGCACTGAAACATCTCAAACACACCTTCCAAGGCTCAGGGTCCATTGCGGAAGAGGGGGAAGAAAGAATGTAAGAGCCAAAGGAAGGGTAGGAGTCCTTACAACGTGCTCCTCCAGACACAAAATGGCCTGGATATCCATGAGCTCGCAGAGCCTGATACTACCTACATAAGACCATCATAATAGGAGGAAAAGATGATGGCATCAAAATAAAAGAGACACCGATTCAGAGGGGGAGGGGATATGATGGAGAATGGAGTTTCAAAGGGGAAAGTAGGGGGAGGGAGGGAATTACCATTGGTTATTGTCTACAATTATGGAAATTGTCAATAAAAGATTTAAAATAAAATATAAAATAAAATAGGTGATCAAGACTCCTATGATAAATTTTGTCTCTTCATACTCCCACCTTGGACACACTCAGATCACAGTGGTAAAGGGCACTAATTTTGTGCCATGGGTCCCTGGGGATCACTTCATTTATTCTTTTGTGTGTCTGCCCCAACTTGCAGCTCCTTGTGTTTTATTGTTCGTGCTGATATCTGTGCCTTTTGGAAGATTGTTTGGGGTGGAGTCACCTTGCCTTGCAGGCTAGGGAGCTAGAGTTTCACACTGCTTCCACCAAAGTCCTCTCTTTGTAGCCTAGGACAGATGAGGGCGTATAGACACGTAGCTGCCCAAGGTGAGACTGTTCCCAGCTAGTGAGTGAGTTCTTCATCTAGTAAAGAATGAGGAGGCCAGAAAATGGAGGTACATCCAAGTGTTGTAAGGTTTTTATTGGTAGAAAAACTCCTAAGGACCCAGGTTAAATTCCCTAGTACCCATGTAAAGCCAGATGCACAAGGTGATTTATGTGTCTGGAGTTCATTTTCAGTGGCTACAGGCCCTAGCATGCCCATTCTCTCTCTCTCTCTCTCTCTCTCTCTCTCTCTCTCAGTGAACTAACTAAATAAAATATTTTTTAAAAAGAAAAATGCTCCTTTGGGAATAGGGAGAAGTCCCCAAGGGATTTTCACTGAGAGGGGAGAAAATTTTTTGTTTGCCTTGGGATACCCCTCTTATTTCCCTTCCTGATTCTTGGATTGGTCTTCAGGGAGTACAGGTTCTGTTCACAGGCCATTTCTGGACTTGTGATTGTATTTCTCCACTGTGGTCCATGCAAGGAGGATGGACAGCTGGACCTGATGTCATCTTGGGGCAATGGAAACCTCTGCCTTTGAGGAAACAAAGTTGTGCTATTCTGTCATCTTGGAGTACCTGACATTTTTGGAGCTGCTAAGACTCCAGGGCCATTGTCTCAAGACAAAGTAGGATGCACAGTGTATGTTCCAGAATTTCCCCATAAGAGGAGAATGAGCTGGGAACTGAAATGTCTCCTTTGCATGGCCTTTCCTCTGTACCTTGCTTTCCCGCTTTTGGGGACTGGTTTCTCTTTAGTTCATCATCCCTTTGTTAAGTCATTTATTATTACATGACTGGCCACTTACACTCAATCCCTTTCACAGGTCAGATTCTGACTATTTCAATGCAGGGTTAACTCCAGGTTTGGACTACAGGAAGGCATTCTGGCTGACAACCCAGGGTTTTCAGGAAGGTGGACAATTAGAGGGACATCAACTCTAATCAGCCATGGCCAATAGCAGAACTGTAATTTAGAAAAGACCCCGGACTTACCACTGGGGAGAAGGGGAAGATGTCAGGAGCAGGGCCTTCTGGAGGTCAAGAGGATGGGTCCAGGGCCTGGGTCTTATTTATGGTCACCAGCATGAGCTTTAGATTCAGGTTTGGGCTTGAATCCCATTTTTAAATTGATTATCTTCAATATGATATATGCAGTGAAATGAGTATCACCCTAAGCAAATTAGTACAGCCTCTCTCCACTAGGTTACATTGTGTGTGTATTATGAGCACCTGCAGTTTCTCAGCATTTTTTATACTTTATTTATTATTTGAGAGAAAGAGAGAGAGAAAGAGGCAGATAGAGAAAGAATGGGTGCACCAGGGCTTCTTGCCACTGCAAATGAACTCCACACACATACACTGCTTTGTACATCTGGCTTTATGTTGGTACAGGGGAATTGAACCTGGGTCCTTTGGCTTTGTAGGCAAGTGACTTAACTGCTAAGCCATCTCTCCAGCCCATCTCAGCAAAATTTTAATGTTCAATACAGTATTTAGTTAGAGCTATCTGGCTACAAACTGATAGGTTAGGAGGAAGGTAGCTCCATTTTGTAGGCAGCAGTCTTGTCAAAACCAGTAAAAATATCACCCTCTTGACAAATCTCAGAGATCTGAGTCACTCTTAATCCCATTTTATAGATAAGGTAACGAAGGCTCATAGCCGTTGTATAACTCATAATACTATTAAGGGTCAGAAGTGGGACATATGAATACACAGAAGTATGGAGTGGAACAAGGGATGATCAGGGACAGGGAAAGGGGAGGATTGGAGAAGGGGCTGTAGATCAAAGGGTAGAAAGTTCTTGTATACAATGGATAAATCTACAGATCTGATATTGTGTTGCAGTTACCTTCTGTTGCTGGGACAAAGCAACCAACAAAAAGCAGCTGATGGGAGTAAAGTTTTTATTTTTGGCTTACAGTCTCCAGGGGAAGCTCCATGATGGCAGGGGAAAACGTGGCTTGTGGCTGGACATCACCTCTGCCATAGCAGGTAGAAAAGAGCAGCAGGGGAATGAGCCAAGCTCTGGCAATGGGGAGTTGGCTACAACACCCTTAAGCCTGCACAAGAAACACACTTCCTCCAGCAAGGCTCCACCTCCAGAACTGCCGCCAGCTGGAGACAAAGCGTTCAAAACACATGAGTTTATGGGGGGCATCTTATTTGAACCATTACATTCTGTACTCGGCTCTCATAAACTGATGACCATCAATGATGAAAATGAAATTAAGCCCAAGTTTAAAAGTTCCCATAATTTTTATCAATCTCAATGCTGTTCAAACATTCCCAAAGTACAAGGTCTTTTAACTGTGAACCTGTAAAACCAAAAAATGCATAATGGCACAGAGTAAACATTCACACCACAAACAACAGCATTGCAAGGAAAGATTGAACCAATGCAAAAATCTAAAACAGGACAAACATCAAATCCTATATCTCCCTGTCCACCTGAGCCACACAGTAAAATTCCCAGGGTTACAATTTTGCTCCTCTACCTAGGCTGGTCAGAGCCCAGGGAAGACTTCATCCAGAGTCAGCAGCTCTCCTTGGCAGCTATCTCACAGATCTGACTTTTCCAAATTCCTGGAGTCTCCACTGTAACACATGGTTGGTTCCATCCTCATGGCTTCATTGGGTCTCCATGCAGGGACTCCAACAACCCTGCTTCACTTTGCCAGTGGCCGTTCCAAAAAACCATGTTGCAAGGCTGGAGAGATGGCTTAGCGGTTAAGGCGCCTGCCTGTCAAGACTAAGAATGCCCATTTGATCTTCAGGTCCCATGTTTAGCCAGACACAAAAAGTGATGCATTCTTGCCCCATACTTTCAAAGTCAGCATTCTTCCTGCTGTGCCATTGTAGAAGAGCTGGCCCAATCCCAATGGTTATAAATTCTCAAACAATTGCAGCTGAAATGGAATTGTTGTCTTCTGCTCAACTTTCATTTCTGTGCCATATTAATCTGTTCACACAAGTCCATTTCTTCTAAATGCAACCCTGATCAAACAAGTATGCAGCAGACATCTCACAACAACTGCTTCTATACCAGTCCAGTCAAAGCTCTTTCTTCCCCTCATAAACCAAGCCTCACCATCCATAGTTCTTTCTGCATTTAGTTCTTTCAACTCTGACCAAAATGGTCCATCAAACTTTGATGATAGCACTGCAAGGTATCTTTTAGATGGGGTTTCAAATCCTTTCACATTCCCCATTGCAAATCAGTTCCAAAACCCAAAAACCACAGTCAGGTTTCTGGCAGCAACAACCTCACTCCTCTGGTACCATTTTTTTTTTTTTTTTTTTTGAGATAGAGTCTCACTCTGGCCCAGGCTGACCTGGAATTCACTATGTAGTCTCAGAGTGGCCTTGAACGCACAGCTGGAGATTTGGCTTAGCGGTTAAGGCGATTGTCTGCAAAGCCAAAGGATTGTGGTTCGATTCTTCAGGACCCATTTAAGCCAGATGCACAAGGCCGAATGCATCTGGAGTTTGTTTGCAGTGGCTGGAAGCCCCAGCGTGCCCATTCTCTCCCTCTCTCTTTCTCTCTTTCAAATAAATTATATATATTATATATAAAATTGGATTAGTTTATGGTAATCCAACAATAGCAGTTTGCAGGCCTGAGAGCCAAGGAATTTGGTAGCTGCTCAGTCCACGAGGCTGGATGCCTCCTGCAGTCCCAATCCAGCACTGAAGACCTGGAGGCATCCTGGAGAGACGCTGCTCTTCATTCCAGCTGGTCTTCGGTCCCATCTGTGCTGGAAGGCAGCAAGCAGCACTGCAGCCATATGGGAGGAAAAGATTTTTTCCCCAGAGCTTCCTTATATAAAGTCCCCCTCTGAGAAGGGCCTCCCCTCTGAGAAGGGCCGCCCATTCTGGGGGAAGGGGTCACTCTGGGGAAGGACTTCCTCCTTCAGTTAATCCTTCCTGCAAGCAACCTCAGAGACATGCTCATGAGGAATGCCTGTGGATTCCTAAACAGATCAAGTTGACAACAACACTTAACCATCACAAGTATCAAGTTGGCATAGATTGGATTCCCTACTTTGAGGGTTGGTTACTTTGTATAAGCCAGCCAACACCCTGGGGAGTCAGCTTAAGTCAGGGTTTCTGACCTTCTGGAAGTCAGAGCTGTTTGGGACTTTAGTTCCCAGACACTGCTTTCTGGACCTATTATATAATCTTTATGCTTTTTGGCTCTGTTAGGACATAGACATGCTTGATTATTATTTTTGGACCTGTTACTTTGACTAGCTGCCTACAAGATGGAGCTACTTTACTCCTAATTCCTAACAAGATGAGTTTTAAAATATGTGTTTGGCACAGGGTGTTGATTGTGGTTCTGAGCCTCAGTGTTCAGGTAAAACAGTAATTGGTCTCTTTCGCCAGGATATGTTTCCAAGAGGATATGCCAACTGCTAAATAAGGCAGCTGCCCTGTGGTTTTTTTCCAGAGTTGTTACAACAGCCATCTGCTTAAAAGTCACTACCTTGGCAATGAGCAAGAAATTGGGACTATGTGATGGGGATGGCGTGAATAAGCCAAACAAAGAAGCGGAAGGAAGTAAGACTATGAGAAGCAGTTACAGACGCTGATGTTAAAGGCAGGTGGGGAGATATGAGCAAAGGTCCTTTCACCTGACAGGGCACTGAAAACTGACCAAAGAAATGATTCCACCCAAGCCTAGCTTAGTAAACCATGAACTTATTGGGGTTGTTTACAGGAGCACTGCTGACACCAAGGCAGGTGTAGCATGGAAAAGCCCACCCCGGCATGGGTGATGATTCATAAAGGCTGTATCCCCCAAGCTCCATGCACAACTTAAAGGCAGCTTTGCTGATCAGAGTCTCATCTCCTTAGGATTGTTCCTGCTTGTACAGCCTTGTGGAGGGGGCTTGTGACTCTTGTTTGAGGAGCATCCTGCACCTTAAGTTTCATTGACTTCCTGAACCTTAAAATGTTCATTTATTCCCCAAGTCTTATGAATCTTTCTCCTTCCAGGAGAGAATGCTTCAGCCCAGAGGACAGATCCAGAAAACAGCACTATTGTGTGTGTTCAGGTTGGAGGGGTGCTATCACGGCCTGCACAGAATGGACCTTGTTACATAGTCTTGGCTGTCTGACTCTTCTGCTGCTTATTGTTACTCCAGGGAAGAAGAAAAGGGGCCAACCATGTCCCTTTACTTTGCAGTTGGACCAGGACCTGCCATTCTTTCATGCCACCCATGTTCTCCAGAAATTCCAGTGAGTCCTGGAATTGGACTCCCTTTATTTGCTCCTACTCACAGAAAAGGGAGGAAGTTAGATTTGTGGTCTCACCTCACCCACGCCTGAGTGGCTGGAATAGTATGTTGCGTCATGGGTACCGTGATGCCAGATGAACATCTCATGAAGGACTTAAGAGAAACCCCTGTGGGGAGACCTGGAGAGCCCTTGTCTGGTTTTGCTGCAATTGTCACAGTTTCAGAAGAGATGAAAGATCAGCTGTCTTCTCTGCTTGTCTCTCCTCACCCAGCTGCAATCTCTGCCTTGATCTGCACCAGAAGCTGACCCCTTCTATGGATGGCACTTTTTAGAGGCCCTTCATGCTGGATGTTGGTCAAGTTTTGGTAGTTACCTGGGACTACAGGGCAGATGGAGGGAAAGGAACACCTGCTGCTGCTTGCGTTGACAATGGCTCCATCCCCTGCAGGAGGCCCCTCCACCATGGCTCCAGCTTCCATTGGATCGTGTGGCCCCCTTGACTTCCTTCAACCGTTGACCTAAGGGCAGTGATGCTGCTCTCTCCTGGAGGCCTCTGGGAACCAGAGCACTCTTTGTTGGTTCCCTTATTCCCACCCACACTGCTATAAATGGCACCTTCATCCAACTGTTCTCATTTGAGCCAGCTGAATTGAATCAATTTGTGACTAAGACCCTCCCTAGCACATGAACAAAGAGTAAATACAGCAGGGCTCCTGGTCTGGGTGGGTTTGGTCTTTTCTGGTAGCAAGGATGCAGCTCAAGAGGGGAAGGGAAGCAGAATAACCTGGGAAGATGACAGAGGTGATCAAGTCCCAAAGTGGAGCTGGATCTCATAGATCTGAGCAACGCTCACTGTGACTGGTGTCAGCCGGGGCCGAAGCCTGATACTTCTGCAAGAGAAGGCTCCCCCTGCAGTGGGATCTTTGAGAGGTGACTCTGGGGCTCTGTCTCTGTATGGTTCCATGGGTTCATGGGAGTGGGAGTGCTGTCAAATCCAGTTTGGCGCTGTTTCTTGCCATGTGACACTCTATGCTGCTCTAACCCTCAGCAGAGAGGCCACATCAGCAAGACAGCCCTTGCCAGATGGACACCACCATCTCCAGCCAGTTTCCAGAACTCTAGGAAATAAACTTCTTTGCTTTATAAATTATCCATCTTAGGTATTCTGATATAGTCACAGAAGGTAGATCAAGGTAGCATAGTACACTGAGCATGGGTAGACTATCCCATGGCCTACCCTCCTGGCTTTTTTTTTTTTTTTTTTTTTTTTTTTTAAAAAACATATTCATTCATTCATTCATTCATTTTTGTGTGTTTATGTATAGGCACACCAGTGTCTCCTGCCATTACAAAAAAAAATTACAGATGCATGCATTTCTTTTTATGTCTGGCTTTATATGGGTACTAGGGAATTGAGCCAGGAGGTCTAGGCTTTGTAAGCAAGTGCCTTTAACCACTTAGCTATCTCCCTAACCCCTCTTGGCTTTTTTTTTTTTTTTTTTTTTTTTTTTTTTTTTTTCGAGGTAGGGTCTCACTCTAGCCCAGGCTGACCTGCAATTCACTATGTAGTCTCAGGGTGGCCTTGAACTCACAGCGATCCTCCTGCCTCTGCCTCCCAAGTGCTGGGATTAAAGGTGTGTGGCACCATGCCCGCCTTCCCTTTTGGCTTTTTGACCCAGGATTTTTTTTTGCCCATGAAGGAGTTAGGAGCCAGGGCATCATGGTTCCAGCTCCACTTCTGCTGTCTTTGATGCTGCTCACTCAGGATGCCTGGACATAGTTACCCAATCCCTGGGCATTGTAATCTCTCTCCAACCTTCAGGGAAGGGCTGGATGGAGCAGGTCCCAGTTTCCTTCCCTGTCCTGCCCTTTTCCTTTTTATAACTTCTAGAATACAGTATATGGGAAGGTAGAAAAATGCAATTTTTCATTAAAAAAGAAAGCCAACTCTTGGGCTGGAGAGATGGCTTAGTGGTTAATGTGCTTGCCTGTGAAGTTTAAGGACCCAGATTTGATTCCCCAAGACCCATGTACAGCCAGATGCACAAGTTGGTGCATGCATCTAGAGATCATTTACAGTGGCTAGAGGCCCTGGCGTGCCCATATTCTTTTTCTTTGCTTCTTTCTCTCTAATAAATGAATGAATGAATGAATGAATAAATAAATAAATAAACAAACAAAGAAGACCAACTCTGGAGCCTTGATTTCCACATTTTAGAGAAAACTTGATTTTTGCCAATTCCCATGTGAACATATATTTTTTAAATTTCACTGACCTTATTTTACCCACTATAGCTTTATGATAAATATCTTTTCTGACAGGATATATCTATTTTTGAAAATTTTGCTTTGCCTTGAATTTTGGGATCAATTTGTCAAGTTCTGTATGGGTTTTTGTTTCTGGATCATGTGGCCAACAACCTTACTTGGCTCTTCCTGTTTGTTTTGAGTTAGGGTCTCTGTGGTGGCTTGAATCAGATGTCTCCCATAAACTCATGTGTTTTGAAGGCTTGGCCCCCAGCTAGTAGCAATTTGGGAGGTGGAGCCTTGCTGGAGGACGTGTGTTGCTAGAGGTAGGCCTTGGGTTGTAATAGCCAGTTCCCTCTTGCTACAGCTCAGCTCACTCTCCTTTTCTCCTTATTTACTTATGTTTGCTTTTAGTTGGTATACAAGATTTAGGTATTATTCATTCTGGCATTTTCAAATACAATTTGTTTTGTCTATTCCTGTCCCTCTCCTAATTTCCCCTCCCCATTTCCCCAGTTCCCTGCACCCTGCATCACATGCATCCTTTTGCTCTTCCCTCCCCCTTCTTGCAGCTCAGCTTTTTGAAAAATTTTTATTTATTTATTTATTTATTTATTTATTTATTTATTTATTTATATGAGAGCGACAGAGAGAGAGAGAGAATGGGCACACCAGGGCTTCTAGCCACTGCAAATGAACTCCAGATGCATGCGCCACCTTGTGCATCTGGCTTACATGGGTCCTGGGGAATTGAGCCTTGAACTGGGGTCCTTAGGCTTCACAAGCAAGCGCTTAACCGCTAAGCCACCTCTCCAGCCCAGCTCAGCTCTTATATTCACAGGTTGGTTATGGTTCTTGTGAGGTTTGGAATTTGGGGGAGGGTTTCCTTTTGTCCTGCACTTTCCTACCTTGTTTCAGGTGCTTTCTTGCTTTGCTATGTGGGTGATTTCTCTTTAAGTCCAGAGCCCCTACTATGTCCTAGTCTTCTCTGATCCCCTATTCAGAGGGGATTTTGGGGGGTTAGGATCTCATGCTTTGCTTTCCACATGTGTGTGAGCCAGAGATCTGAGGGGACGTTTTTCTCCTTTTGGCTTGGGCCTTCCAGCTAGCCTTCGCTCTGGATCCTAACTCTCCCTAAAATAAATCTCATAATTTACCCTTCTATGAGTCAGTGTTTTTAATTCTCTGTTAACTTGGACAAAGACCCAAAGTTGGGGTTTACAGGCCTGAGATATCTTGCATCTTTGTGAAATCTAATTCCTCCCTGGACATCAAAAAGCTCACATCAATAGCATTTTCAAATACAATGTGTTTTTGTTAATTCCCATCCCTCCTCCCCCTTTCCCTTCCTCACCTGTGCTTTTCTTTCATTCGGTTTCAATGTTACAAGTATCCTTTTGCCCATCCCCCCAGTTCTTCCAGCTCATATTTTTATATTCACAATGAGTTATAGTCCTGTGTTTATAGGTATTATCCATATTTGTGCCCCCATGGATACACACTGATAGATATTATGGGCTATGACCCACATATCAGAGAGTGTATATGTTTTTGGTCTTTCTGTGTTTGAGCCACTTCACTTAATATGATTCTTTCCAGATCCACTCGTTATCTTGCAAATCCCATAATTTCATTTTTTTCTATACTGCTGAATAGAATTCCATTGTGTATATGTACCACATTTTTATTATCCATTCATTTGTAGGTGGGTATCTAAGTCTCTCTCTTTCACTCTCTTTTTTGAGGTAGGATCTCATTCTAGTGCAGGCTAATGTGGATGGAATTCACTATGTAATATCAGGCTGGCCTCAAACTCACAGTGATCCTTCTAATGCTGCCTCCTAAGTGCCAGGATTAAAGGCCTGCATTACCATGTTCAGCCTAAGTCTATTTTCAAAAAATAATTACTATTTGTTTACAAGCAGATAGAGAGAAGAGAGACAGAGAGAATGGGGACATCAGGACCTCCAGCTGCTGCAAATGAATGCCACATGCATGCGGTATTTTGTGCATCTGGCTTTATGTGGGTACTGGGGAATCAAACCTGGGTTATTAGGCCTTGCAGATGAGCACCTTCAGTGCTGAATCATCTCTCCATCTCCCTAAGCCTCTTTTAAGGAGAGACAAAGTCTTCCTTTTTCTGCTGTCAAGAGATCTAGCCCTCCTGTTTTGGACTGTGTATGACTGCTGCTAGGATTTTCATCAGATTTTGGGATCTTATCAACGCTTTCCTGTATGCCTTGAGATAAGGAGTAGGTTATAGAGATACTTAAGCTTCAACTTCTATGTCAACTCCCACTGTTATTCCTAGGGCTACAAGGAGAGAAATAATAATGGGAAGTGTGTGTGTGTGTGTGTGTGTGTGTGTGTGTGTGTGTTAGGGGGATAGGAAAACTGGCTATTAGGAGTTATATCTATGGAGTCTCCATTTGTTGGTAGTCACGGGAAAGGGTCAGTGTGGAGCTAAGGTAACCTCAGCAGTTCAAGGACCCAGTGGGATCCAGTCCACTAAATAGAGAGGTAGAAAAAAGGAGCAAGAAGTGTAAAGGCTGAGGGAACTCTCCATTTGCTGGGGTGAGATGGCATTGTCAAGCAGGGATAGGAAGTCAGAAGCAGGTTTGATGGTGATGGTAAGAATGCATAGGAAAGAGTCCAATTGCCTCACTGAGAAACCCTCTGTTTTGGAAAGCAGAGGGAGGCTTGTCCTGTGGGGGTGTATGCATACTAGTGAGTCCAAAGATGGAGACCCTATCGTCCCAGAGTTTGGAAATTCTAGTTGTTTTGGATGTGTGTGTAGTGTAGTTTTGAAGCCTTATCTGTGGCAGTGGTCATGTTTGTTTGGTCAGTGAAGGCAGGTTCCTTGGGCCAAGCTGAGGAGGAATTCACCCGCAGCTGGAGGTTCAGGAGAGTTCAGGCAGCACAAAGACCTTGTTCGCCCCTTGCAAACGTACTTATAACCTTACAGTGGTGGGCCCTACCTTCCGGCTCACCTCACCTGAGGGACAGTTGATTGATTTGGGTTAGGTGCTGTCTCAGGAAGAGGCTGGGCATGATGCCAAATCCCAGGGGCTGAACTTGACCAATCACAATATTAACATTAGATTTAAATTCTAGGAGAGACCTCCCTCCCAGGAGGTGCCCAGGTTGTTTATGAAAAAACAGGTTTAGGGGACTAGGCAAGAGATAAGAACTAGGTCCAAAGACATTCCTGCTCTTTTTATTTTTATTTTATTTATTTATTTATTTGTTTTTCAAGGTAGGGTCTCACTGTAGCTCTGGCTGACCTGGAATCAACTATGTAGTCTCAGGGTGGCCTCAAACTCATGGCGATCCTCCTCCCTCTGCCTCCTGAATGCTGGGATTAAAGGCATGCACCACCACACCTTGCCATTCCTGCTCTTTTTACTTTCAGGGACCCAGTCACCCTAATTGCCTAAAAGAGCTACCTGACCCCCTCTCAGGGTTCCACCCTTGGGTTTGTAAATTAGGCATCAATTTAGGGTGCATTAGCTTGGTTACTTTGAGTGTATATGGGGGATCTTGATTTCAAAAAAAGAATAAAGGAAGGCCTGGAGAGATGGCTTAGTGGTTAAGGCATTTGCCTGCAAAGCCTATGGACCCAGGTTTAATTCCCTCGTAGTCACATAAGCCAGATGCACAGGTGGAGAATTACAGTGGCTAGAGGTCCCAGTATGCCATTCTCCCTCTTTTTCTCTTTCTCTCAATTTAAATAAATAAAATATTTTTAAAAAGGAGCCAGGTGTGGTGGTGCATGCCTTTAATCCCAGCACTCGGGAGGCAGAGGTAGGAGGATCGCCGTGAGTTTGAGGTCACCTTGAGACTACATAGTTAATTCCAGGTCAGCCTGGGCCAGAGTGAAACCCTACCTCGAACAAAAAAAAAAAAAAAAAATTAAAAAGAAAAAGGCTCAAGGGTTGGTGGTTAGCTGACATCCTGGTGAGGCATCTTGAGTCGGGGCTCTTTTGGAATTCAGTCCCTGGACTTTGTTCTCTGAATTTGTCATTAGTGATATTCTTCCTGGGCCTGTTATTCTGACTAACTACCTACAAAATGGTGGCTGCCTTCCTCCTAATTCCCATCAACCCCTTGGAAGTTAGGAAGCCTTTCTCCCTCCAGATGGGAGCATGAAAAGCATTCTCTGAATCCACATACATATTCATTGACATCCCTTTGGCCAGAATTAGCGCTCTGGTCAGTGTGACAAGCTCCGCTTAGTCCCAGGCAGAAGGGGGTTCTGACTTGAAGGTTGTGTCAGAGGTCACTGTAGGATACCTTTCCTGTCTGGGTAGTTTCCTGCATTTGGTGGAGTTTCATTGAGAAGCTATATACCCATATATTAGTGCTGCCCTCAGTCTTGGTCCGAGAAGCTTCCTTTTGAGTTGGTGGTAGTTAATACAGAGATGGATAATGTAAAAGTGCTGAGGGCTGGAGAGATGGCTTAGCAGTTAAGGCAGTAGTCTACAAAGCCTAAGGACCTAAGTTTGACTCCCCAGAATCCACGTAAGCCAGATGCACAAGGTGGCACATGTGTCTGGAGTTGGTTTGCAGTGGCTAGAGGCCCTAGCATGCCCATTCTCTCTCTCTCTCTTACAAAAAAAAAAATTAAAAATAAAAAGTTTTTAAAAAGGGCTGAGAATAAGTGCCTACTGAATGCTCAGCCTAAATGGATCATCTATGTCACCCCCTCCAAGGCTCAGGGAACACTGTGGAAGAGGGGGTAGAAACAGTAATAGCCAGAGTATGGGGAGGAGCTATGGCATGCTGTCTTCTGGACATGACATAGCCAATGCACTTATCACCACAGCAGCTGTGGTTACCTGCACAAGACATACACAAGCCTGGGGCCATTAATATTCCATCACAGTTGGAGGAAGTCTCACCCCTCTCTGAGAAATTATTGGCAACTAATGTTGACATGGGGAGGAGGAGTTACTTCCTTCAGTGGTGGGGACCATGCAAGCAACCCTAATTAAACACAGTAAAAAAAGACAAGTTAGAAGGCAGTTTGACAACATATCCCTTCAGAAAAATAACAGTATTATCTTCCCTGCTAGAGCTTTTGATCTCTCCAGCCATGAGCTTTTGACAATGTTAACAGTATAAAGCATGAATTCCCATCTGTGGAGCAGGCCTCAAATGCAATCAGAAAGTGGTTGGAAACCCCATAATAGTCACCACTATTGCACTAGTAGGCACAATTTGCCTGATGGGTCAGTATTATATAGAGAGAGGCCACAGCTGGGTTGTACTGTTGATGATTTTTCTTTCCTAGCAGCCTGCATAGCATCTTCCAGCACTGTGAAATCTAGCTTCCAGCTCATTCCAATTTGATTTCTTTATGGCCTGCAACCAAAATATGTGGTGTCTTCAGCAATATGGTCTTACCATCTAGCTCTGTTGGGTAACCAACCAATAGTCTGTGATCCTCCTACATCAGCCTCCAAAGTTCGGAAATTAAAGGCATGCACCACCATGCCCTCCTCTGGCTCTTTCTATCCCCCTTGTTGCAGCCAGCTTCTCATTGCTGGGACAAACATCCAACCAGATACAGCTTGTGGGTAAAAGGGGTTTATTTTAGGCTTATAGAATCCAGGGGAAGTACCATCAATAGTGGAAGAAGCTGGCTCACTTCTGTAGATGATAGCAGAAACATCACCTAACAGCCAGCAAACACCAAAAGCAGCAAACATGAACAACCAGAGCTCAAGCTGTTCTCCCCAACCTTAGGCTGGACTCAAGATCTGCTCCTAAATACACCTTAGGGCTGGAATCCAAGAATCTGCCCCCAGTGACATGCCTCTTCTGCAGTAGGGCCTTGCCTACTGGAGACTCAAGTTTCAAGCCTGAGTCTATGAAACCATACATTCAAACTACCGCACCCCTCTTCCAAGATGTTTGCTGAGTCTTGGGAAAGATGATCTACATATCTTGTTTTGGTCTGAGTACAAAATAGTCACTTATTCTCAGCACTTTTGCCACTGTGTCTCTTTATTAACTTCTGCCCACTGCCAAAAGAAACTGCTATATGGAAGTTGAAAGCAGCACCAATCTATTAGCATAAACATAAATATTTAGAAAGATTCATTTGTTTTCTTGATGCTAGCTTTTCTGGCTAGGGTGAGATGGAGTCTGAAAGAAGTTTTCATTTCATTTCCCTCATGGCTAAGGCTGTTGAACACTTTCAAAAATATTTATTGCCCACTTACAATTCCTTCTTTTGGGAACTCTGTTCAGTTCCACAGCAATTTTTGATTGGATTGTTTACTTGTTTAGGTTTTTGAGTTTTTAAAAAATATATTCTAGATATTAATTCTCCATTAGATGTATTGCTGGCAAAGATTTGTTTCCCATTATGTGGCTGCCCTTTCACTTGATTGACAGTTTCCTCTGATGGACAGAAGCGTTTTAATTTCATGAGTTCCCATTTGTGATTGTTGGCCTTATTTCCTGAGCCACCTGGGTAATATTCAGAAAGGTCTTAACTATGTTTGTAACTTGCTCACAAGGAGGCTGAGTAACGTTTTCTTTCATAGTTTGCCTCATAATTTTCAAGACCACATCTCCTTAGTGGAGCTGAACTACACGCTCTGTGGGAATCAGGCTCCTTTCTTTTGTCAGGCTTCATGGTGAGTACCTGGGACGGCTGGGCGTAAGAGGCAGCACCGCCTTCCGACAGCACTGCCTTTCAACAGCAGTTCCCTTGGCCTTGACTATGCAGAAACCATCTTTGAGGAGCTTGAAAATTGCCACATAAGCACTGAATTAAAATCTTAGCAAAGTGCTACCATCCTTTCCAATCCGGGATGGGAAGAGTGTGTGGTTTTCTTCTTCCATTTGTGCAGCAATACATAGAGCATATGAATTTAAGCGTTCAGAGACTAAATGGGGAGGAAAAGCTGTTCTCTTAAGACATGTGGTCCTCAGAAAGTGTCCACTGTGGTTGCTTAAATGTGAGCATTTCTACCACAGACTTTTCTTTACAAGAGGTTTCAATTTGCATCAAAGTGGCAGACTTGGGTACCAAGGAGGGGCAGCTGGGATGTTACAAGAAGTGACAGTTTGGCCAATTAAAATCTTAGACCATATTGTTTCATTTAACAAGTGTCGAAAGTTATGACAAACAAGGTTTGAACTTAAGAGAAAACAGTCAATTCTCATTCTTCACAATTATGCTCTAAAGTTATTGAATGTAAAATTAGAAAATATTCAAAAAAGGAAGAATTGGCAAATACTGGCTGGCTATTCTTAAGGGAAGCACAGTCATGCTCCTTGAGCTACTGATCAATTTTGTCAATCCATACATAAGCTTTTAAAAACAATGTGTATTTCTGTTTTATTTTTATTTGGCAGCAGAGAGAGAGAGAGAGAGGGAGAGAAACAGAGAGAAGAGAGACAGACCAAGAAAATGGTCATGCCAGGATCCCCAGCTACTGCAAATGGACTCCAAACGTGTGTGCCATGTTGTGCATCTGGCTTTATGTGATTACTGGGAAATTGAACCCAGGTCATCAGGCTTTGCAAGCAAGCACCTCAATCTCTGACCCATCTCTCCAGCCCTAAAATGTGTATTTCTGTTTAAAGATATTTTGTTGAGATCTTAATACTGAGCTCATGGCCAACACCACCATAACTCAAGCCTGAATAAATTTTCTCTGACATACCTATTTTCTTGTACTTGGAAACACCAGACATTACTTCAGCACTATATTTTGAGGCCATGTAGTGAAATGACCAAAGAAAAGCGCTCAAATGAAAAGACCTAAATAGACCTGGGAAAGGATACTTGTTTACAACTGAAGCAAGAAGGCAAGCGTCAGCTAGCTCAACCTCTGTCAGGAACATGTTTTTTTTTTTTTTTTTTAATTTAATTAAGAGTAAGAGAGAGAGAGAGAGAATGGGCATGCCAGGGCCTCCAGCCACTGCAAGCGAACTCCAGATGCATGCGCCACCTTGTGCATCTGGCTTACATGGGTCCTGGGGAATCGAACCCAGGTCCATTGACTTTGCAGGCAAATGCCTTAACTACTAAGCCATCTCTCCAGCCCTGGGAACATGTGTTTTGACCCACCCAAAATATGAACCAGTTTGTGTATGTACATGAACTGACAGGAGACAGAAAAGGGCACTTTTCTATAAGACCATGTTTGTGCTTTATACTGTAAAAAGGAATCAGCATATATGCATTGTAAGTAGTAACCCAGCACATACACGTTGCTCAAGAACTAAGACTCTTGAGGCGTGGAAATGCAGCAGCCTTGGTGTGTGCGAAGAAGTGTGGGAAGTGATAAGGAGAAAAGCACCAAGTCCACAAACTCAAAGACAACACTGATCATCTGATCAGAGGAGCAAGAGCCAAACTGTGGAATGACTGACTGTCTTTTTTCCCCTCCTATCTAATCTACTGGCTGAAGCTCAGGTGTAAGATAGAGCTCTGGGGTATTAAATCACTTTTTTCTCAGATTGATGGCTTTCTGAATAAAGTGAAGTTTTAAGATTCAAATGCTGTCTTCATTTATTGGCTTCTGTAAGTGACAGGCATTACAAACTGACTTCTGCTTACAGAATGACTTTAAAAGCACTATTGATAAGAATTAGGGATCAGTTAGCCTCCATTGACAACCTGCACCAGGGTGATGGGGACAGACACTGAGGATACTCAAGATGCGCCAAAGCAGAAATTCAGAAGCTGCAGAGAGCTCAACACTAAAGTAGATTTAAAACACCCACCAAGGCTCAGGGAATTTCGTGGAAGAGGGGGCAGAAAGATTGTAAGAGCTACGGGGGGTGGGGAGGGGAGGGAATATCCAGAGGCATTGCGCCTGCTCACACAGTGACTGCTGCTCTCACAACTTATAACCCACAACCCCAGGGTGAATACCAGCAATCCCTCTGAAGTGGGCCTATAGTGGAATGGGGTGTGTGGGGGAATAATAGTACCAACACATAATGTGTACATACAAAGTTTCTACTTAGCCGGGCGTGGTGGCGCACGCCTTTAATCCCAGCACTTGGGAGGCAGAGGTAGGAGGATCACTGTGAGTTCGAGGCCACCCTGAGACTATAAAATTCCAGGTCAGCCTGGGCTCCCTACTTAAATAAAATATTGCCATATGTGCACGTGTGTGTGTGTGTGTGTGTGTGTGTGTGTGTGAAATGCAGTTGTTGTTCTGAGGCAGGGTCTCACTCTAGACCAGCTGGCCTCAAACTCATCAAACTCATGGTGACTTTTCTACCTTAGCCTCCGGAGTGCTGGAATTACAGATGTTCACCACCACACTGGTAGAAAGGCATATTTTTAAGAACTAGATGTTACTCTTTGAACATCTTCAGATATAATTAGTTTTCATATGCTACCAACAACACTTTGCAAGGAAACCCTGTTAGCAATTGATGCTTTTCCCATTGATCCTCAGCCTATACTTCCAAAGGCTCCCAGGATGGGGGACTTAACCACCTTTAAATGAACCAGAGAAATAACACAGGTTTAAATGTGGTTCCACACGTTCACTGAACCTGGTACCAAGGTGTGCAAGGTTCTTTGGACTCAGGTGTATCCATGCTGCTCATTGGCACAAAGTTAAAATCTTGATTCAGGAGCTGGAGACATAGATTAGCGGGTAAGGCATTTGCCTGCAAAGCCAAAGGACCCAGGTTCAGTTCCCCAGTACCCATGTAAAGCCAGATGCACAAGGTGGCACAAGTGTCTGGAGTTAATTTGCAGTGGCTAGAGGCCATGGTATGCCCATTCTCTCTCTCTTTCTGCCCCCTCTCTTAAATAAATAAATAAATAAATAAATAAATAAATAAATAAATAATATTTTTAACAATATTGGGACAATGTTTTGGCTTCACTGAACATTAACTGCATACCCATAATGGGTCATTTTCTCCCTTGGAATTCAGTTCTTAGTTAAGAAAGGAGTTCTGGGCATGGTGGTGCATGCCTTTAATCCCAGCACTTGGGAGGCAGAAGTAGGAGGATCGCCATAGCTCAAAAAACCAAAATAAATAAATAAATAAATAAATAAATAAATACATAAATACATAAATAAAAATAAAAATAAAAATTAATGAGTTGAGTCATATGCCCTTAAGGCATTTCCTGGTCTGGTCTGGGGTGTGTGTGTGTGTGTGTGTGTGTGTGTGTCCCTTCTTGAGCCCAAGGAGACATGATGTTTAAATTCAGAGGATGTGCTTTGGACCTATCATTTTTGGATGGAAACAACTCATTTTACATTTTATTTTTTTAACTTTTTTTATTGACAACTTCAATAATTATATACAATAACCATGATAATTCCCTCCCCTCCACCACTTTCTTCTTCACACAAATACACTCTCCATCATACCCCTCCCCTTCTCAATTAGTCTCTCTATTTTTTTATTTTTTGTTTTTAATTTAACACACACACACACACACACACACACACACACACACACACACACACAAAGAATGGGAGTGCCAGTGGCCTCTCAGCAGCTGTGAATGAATTCCAGACACGTGCGCCCCCTCATGGGCAAGTGTAGCATTGCACTCTTGCATCACTTTTTGCATCTGGCCAAACGTGGGACCTGGAGATTGGAACCGGCATTCTTAGGCTTGGCAGGCAGGCGCCTTAATGGCCAAGCCATTTCTCCAGCCCTCTCTTTCTTTTTTAAAGATTTAAAAAAATATTTTATTTATTTATGAGAGACAGAGCAAGAGGAAGAGGCAGATAGAAAAAAAGAGAAAATGGGCATGCCAGGGCCTGTAGCTACTGTGAATGAACTCTAGATGCATGTGCCCCCTTGTGCATCTGGTTTACATGGGTCCTGGGGAATCATACCAGGATCCTTAGGTTTTGCAGCAAATGCCTTAACTGCTAATCCATTTCCCCATCCCTAGTCTCTCTTTTATTTTGATGTCATCATCTTTTCCTCTTATTATGATGGTCTTGTGTAGGTAGTACTAGGCACTGTCAGGTCATGGATATTTTGTGTCTGGAAGAATGCATTGTGAGCAGTCCTACCCTTCCTTTGGCTCTTACATTTTTTTCCCGCCAACTCTTCAGCAATGGACCCTGAGCCTTGGAGTGTGTGACAGAGATATCTCAGTGCTGAAAACTCCTGTCACTTCTTCTCAGCACTATGGTGCTTTCTGAGTCATCCCAGAGGTCACTGCCATCTGAAAAGAGAAGCTTCTCTAACCCCAAAGTGAGAGTAGCATTAATCAATGGGTATGAATGTTAAGAGTAGTGCTTACTGGGCAGTTTGATGAACATAACATAATATGTGCATTTGGTCAGACACTAGCAGGTGTTACAGCCCTAGGGCTCATGACCTCCCCCTTCATAGGTTTTTTGGTACCAGGCATGTATTTATGTGGAGCAAGCCGCTAGTCTAATTAGTGAGTGGTTGGTTTCCCCGTAACAGACTATTGCAATAGTGGCATGTCTGTTATGGGAGAAACCAACTGCTGGCCAAACTTAAGGCTTGCAGTATACACTGTTGTTTATATCCAGTGATGACTTCTCTCTCTCCCATGGGGCTTTATGCAGAATAGCTTTTTACAGCTTTGTCAGCTGGTCTACAGAGAGGTTTTCAGCTCAGCTCCAGCAAGATTTCTAAGTGACCTGCAGCCCAATCATGTGGAGTCTTCAGCAATACAGTCTTACCATCTATTCTTCGTGGGAAACTAAGAGCCTTGGCAATGGCCTGTAATGTTTTGGGGCCATCAGGGACCTCCTTGGCCAACATCTCATTAGAAGGTATCTCATCCCTGGCTCTGAAATTTTTCTAGTAATAGTCTATGACTTCTGGGTGTGCCATTATCCAAAAAGTAGATTTCCATATGGCTTATTCATAACATTTTGAACTTTGATTAACCTTACCCCCACCCTTTGGACTTATCATTTAAAAAAATATTTATTTATTTATATTTATTAGAGAGAGAGAGAGAGAAAGAGAGAGAGAAGAGAATATTGGTGCACCAGGGCCTCCAGCCACTGCAAATGAACTCCAGATGCATGTGCCACCTTGTACATCTGGCTTACGTGGGACCTGGAGAATTGAACTGGGATCGTTAGGCTTCACAGGCAAGCGCCTTAACCACTAAGCAATCTCTCCAGCCCTGGACCTATCACTTTTGGGTGGAAACAACTCATCTTGCATTTTCTAAGTACCTTCCATGGGTCATAGTTTTCCTTGTCAAGTCTGGTTTTATTTTTCATGCCTGAGGGCCTGAAAGCATTGTTCCATTTCTCTGATTTGAGAATCAATTTATTTTAAATGTTGGATGCTTAAAGAAAAAGTTTATCACTAGAGCTATGATGATGGCCCAGTGGTTAAAGGCACCTGCTTTCATACCTGCTGGCCCATGTTCAATTCCCCAGTACCCACATAAAGCCAGAGAGGCATTCATTTGCAGTGGCAAGAGACTCTGGCACACCAATACACATGGATGCATACACACACATACAAATTCACACACCTACACACAAATGCACACACCTACACATGCATGTATTCAATAAGCTAATTAACTGATTAAAAGAAAAATTATCATAGCTTCATTATATAAACATTTTTCTCTTATTATGGCCAAGAAAATGGACCTATTTTACCAAATGAGATTAATTTTTCAGTATGAAGTAAGTTTAAATCTGTAAATATTTTAGCACAAGTATCTTAAGCTTACCATTCATTAGTCTTAAGAATGAAACATGAATGCAATTAATTTATTACATTAATCTCAGTTTGAGACATGAATCGGCTTCATGCAAGTAGTTTACATTAATAAAAGATTATTTTAAAATGAAGATGCAACATTTACATAGGATAGTGGATTCCTGTTAATTCATACACAACACACACCTGGAAGATAAACTTGAGGGATCATGGACATGAGCTCCATTGACAGCCTGAGTTGTCACTGTTCTAAAATGCTTTTGGTAAATTCCCTGTTTCAGTGTTGAGTTACTTATACAAGACATATTTAAATACATGAACATGATATAGAACAACTGTGATTATAACTCCATTTCGTAACAGATTAACATTTTTATTCACTGAAATATCACAATACAGATTGATATTTACAGTTTTTTTCCAGCTATTTTTTGAAGCACGATCTCACTCTATCCCAGGCTCACCTGGAACTCACTCTGTTGTGCCAGCTGGCCTTGAACTCACAGCAATCCTCCTATCTCAGTCTCCTGAGTTCTGGGATTAAAGGAGTGCATCACAATGCCTGGCTCCTGCTAAATTTAAATGTAAGGAGGGTGGTATATTTTATAAAAGTAGATTAATTCTGTTGACAGACTCAACTGATAGTCTACTTGAGAGCATGTCCGGAGGTTCTAGCTGGGGGGCAGCACCTACTTCTACACCCTGGGCCAAATAATGGTTGTCCTCTGTTGGGAAAGCCATCCTCTTTGACTGAATACACAGTACCTAGAGCCCAGCCAGCCAGATCAGCAGAATCAATGTTAGTATCATTGGGGTGACAGATGTTTGTATCCAGAGTGCCCTCACATCATACATGTTACTCTTAAATTTTTGATTTGAGGAAGAGACAAAAACACGACTATCAAAAACACCTTTTTTTGTTTGCTTGTAGTGTATGGACATATATGCTTGCAGAGGCCAGACAACGTGAGGGTCCTTCTCTATCACTCTTCCTGCTGGTTTGACACAGTCTCTCACTGAGCATGGAGCTGCTGTTTTTAGTCAGACTGGCTGACCAGTGAGCCCCAGCAATTTTCTGATCTCTGCTCCCCACAGGACTGGGGTTACAGGTGTGTGTGGGCACATCCAGCTTTTTATGTGGCTGCCAGAGAACTGAACTCAGGTAGTCTCAGGCCTTTGCATGGTACTCCTACCCACTGAGCCATTTCCCAGCCTAACACAATTATTATAAAAATATGGTCAATCTAAAATGCTTTCTCCCTCAGATTTGGAATGAATTGTGCAATTTTGTAAAGTCGGAATTTATAAACTGAAACTCATACTTAGGAGAGGACACCCCCCCACTACTCTCTGGAGAAGGAGAGTGGGCTTGTACACCAAAAATCTCTCAAGTAACTTTGTATTCCCCTCTTTATCCAAGCTGTTCTCACTCTTGGTTACTTTATAGATGGCAGAGAAAATGGAGGAGAGTCGAGATCCATCAATAAGACAAGAAGATACCTGAATGCCCACCACAAGACTTGCCACCTTTTCCACACCTGCCAGGGCCCAGGGGAACTTGCAGTGGAAGAAGCACCATTAACACTGCTCTTACTGCTAACCTGACAGCCAGCCCCAGGGTGAGGGTGACAGACACAGTGACCAAGCTCAACCTATCAAAGCAGAAATCCAGAGGCTACAAAGAACTACCTCAACACTAAATCAGACTGCAAACAGGCCTGCCATGGCTCAGGGAACACTGTAGAAGAGGCATGGTCGCTCCACTATCCCATTCGGACTGACTAAGGTCTTTGTGACCTCACAGGAAATCTCATAACCCTACAGAGGAGGATCCCAGGGAAACAGGAACAGGAGAGAGGGAATAAGAGTATAAATGTTGGAAAATTAATAAATAGAAAAGAACTTCCAAATCACTTTGTGTAAACTGATAGGAGTTTGCATTTTCTTCTTTGTATATGTGTGTGGATTTATTTATTTTATCTTGACTTTTTGAGACAGGGTGTTGCTATGTAGCCCAGGCTGGCCTCGAACTCTCAATTCTCCTGCCTTGACTTCCCAAGTACTAAGATTATAGGTATGCACCACCACACACAACATAACTTGTATTTTCATTCTTTTTTCTCTTGTGTATTTTTCATTTATTTTGTTTTTTGACAGCTTCATGCATACAATGTATTTTGTTCATATTCACTCCATTTTCTTCTTATCCCTCTCTCACTTCTACTAGTCCCTTCTTTCCAACTAGTTCCCATCATATTTTTATGTCTTTTTTTGTTTGTGATTCACTGAGTTTAATTAAGGTTGCCTGTATGAGCATGGATGAGAGTTATTTACTGGGGCATGGGCAATTTATCAGGGTCTATACCACAAGTTTTGTTTTTTGAGATGTAGAAGTGGTCATTTCACTAATTCAGGATAGCCTCAAACTCACAACCATCCTGTCTCAGTCTCCCAAATGCTGGGATTACAGGTGTGAGCCACCCTGCCCAGCTCTGAATTTGCATTTTCTAAAGGTACAATGAGTGGGCTGAAGTTGAGTCTTCTGGGTGGTGATAGAAAAGGCATTGTTGAAATTCCATTGTTGAAGAAGAATTTTCAAAAACAAACAAACAACTGAACAATTTCTTCTTTACAGAAAGCTGAGTTGACCAAATATGGATGTTTAAATCTCTAACCATGTACCGTTTGTCCAGTCTGTGCTTCACAATGAGTCGGGAAGAAATGAAGATGCATAAACATACATAACAATTCAAATGAATTCAGAAATGGTGTTTATGTAGCCCCAGGGTATGTTGATGACATGCCAGGAAGACACTTCTACGACCATACAGATGCTGCACGTCTAGGAATTGTATTTTCTTAATTAAAACCTGGGGCAGGGATGCCTTTATGCCCCTGTGCAGATGTGCTACTTTAAAATGAGTTCTGGGTCTTTGGTCCAAATAACAGGAATGAAAAGGTGGTTTGATAAACCATGATACATCACAGTGGATAACCCCTCCACACTCCTTCAACAAGCTATTCAGTATCACTTAGTCATTCTTAGCTTGTGAGAGAGGAAAATCATGTTCACATATCATGACCTCAGTGGACTCTCCCAGTGGTCCCAAGGCAGGCAGAACAAATGTATTCATTATCTCCATTTCACTAAAGCAAAACTGAGACACACAAGCAAGAAATATCTAGGTCACGCGAGCCCTAGAGTTGACTTGAATTCAGGTTGTTGGATTCCAAGTAGAGTTCCTTTTGTAAGAGAAAGTATGTTCTAGAAAGTAGTCTGGATTTCAGCAAATGGCCACACAGAGTATGTCCACTACCAGTGTCATCCTCTGCCTCTTTTTCTGTCCCCTTCTTCCTTGACCCCAGAGTCCCTGAGATCCTTCCCATGAACTGTCCTAACTGGATGTGCTCCTTGTCACAGGGTTATCGACTGACTTAATATAGTGATGAAGCCTAAGTGGTAAAGACATCTTTTGGTTCTTTCCTTTGGAATTGCACCATTGAAGATAACCTTATCAGGCTGGCCTGGCTACAAAGAAAACTTTTCAGACAGCTAGAATCCTAGAAAATATCTTAGGAAGGTTGGATGTGGTAGTGCATGCCTTTAATCCCAGCACTTGGGAGGCAGAGGTAGGAGGATCATCATGAGTTCGAGGCTACCCAGAGACTACATGGTGACTTCCATGTCAGCCTCAGCTAGAGTGAGACCCTACCTTAAAAAACAAACAGAAAAATCTCAGGAGATAGTAGGAATTGCGTAATCAATTGTCTACATGAACTCTCTTCATATGAGGCTGTAGGATCTGTCCGGACGGACTCATCCTTACACTTCTACTGTGTTTAACTGCCTTATTCCATTGCCTTTCACAGCCCGTGCAGATAAGGAACAGCTGACAAGAACATGGAGTGTGAGTCTGGCTAGCCACTTAGGACTTCTTTCTAACTGGATAGATAGATATTGCTTGATAACACTAACAGCTTTGGCCACTTTGTTTTGTTTTCAAATGTTCATCCACACAGCAAGAAATCAGTAAATGTCAGTGTCTCTCGGTGTGGTTTGCAGGCAGAAGGCGCTCAGTCCACTTCAGTTGCTACCGCTTGTGTCTAGTGTCATCAGATGCTGGACAGGCTGATACCAGCTGCTGTGACTTGTGTCTAGCCTCACTGTATCATGGTATGACTTAAAGCATTCATGTACTTAAGGGCAGGATGGCATGAACACAGTTGTGTTTTCCCGTACATCTTGTGAACTTGATAGTGCATGATGCTCTGAGTACTGGGTGTGGGTTTCAATTGCATGACACCAGCAGGTCACTTCAGCCGGATACAATCCACCTCTTCAGTCGCAGGCATCCCACTGGTTCTGAGGTCAAGGTCAGCGCTGGACTTGCTCCCATGGGGAGAGGGACGCCAGGGGAGCAACATCACCTTCTTGAAGCACTTCATGGTGCTGTTCCTGACGGTCACGAAGCACACGGTGTTGATCATGCTGTTGCTCATGGCGATGCACTCGACCATGTAGAAGGCGGTGAGGAAGTGCTTCTCCTTCACGAACACGGAGGGGAAGAAGTCACGCACGATGGTGAAGCCATAGAAGGGCGCCCAGCACAGCACGTAGGCCAGTAGGATGCACATGAGCACCAGGACTGTCTTACGGCGGCAGCGCAGTCGCTTACGGATCTGCTCGGTCTGGACCCCAGGGACTGCTTTGAACCAGAGCTCCTGGGAGATCCTGGCATAGCACAGAGTCATGGTGACCACAGGACCCACGAACTCGAGGCCGAAGATGAAGAGGAAGTAGGACTTGTAGTAGAGCTGCTGGTCCACGGGCCAGACCTGGCCACAGAAGATCTTCTCCTGGCTCTTGACAATAACAAGGATGGTTTCTGTGGTGAAGTAGGCAGACGGAATGGCAATGAGAATGGACACAACCCAGACCAAAGCGATCAGGAAGGAGGCTGTCTGATAGTTCATCCGTGGTTTCAAGGGGTGGACAATGGCAAGGTACCTGGAAGGAGAGGAAGGCAATGATGACTCACATTCAGAATCATGAGCACACAGACTGACGGGCACAGCGAATCCCGATGCACCCACGACGCAGACTTAACGGGTTCCAGCTTATAGTAGTAACATCATTTGGCATTTGGAGTAGTGGAGTGACATAAGGAAATAACACAGGATTTCTTTTAAACAGGTTAAATAAATCCTGGCCTCCCCCTTGCCTGACTTAGGGATCAAGGATGAATCACCCTCTCTCTGAGATTTGTTTTCCTAATTCAACCTGGGATAAAGTAGTACTTACCAGGAAAGGTGGCGATGAACATTAAATATGTAACCTTTGGAAATGTGTGAATAGCTCTCAATGCATGCATATGACCTATTATAAATTATTACACTCCTTGGTTTTCAAGCTTGTCATTAATGTCCAGAATATAATATTGTCAAAGCTCTTCATTTCAAATATCTCATGATTTAAGGTGTATGAAGAGCTGTGCCCCATAGAGAGATGTGGGGACCTTTTTCAGGCTAGTTCATTCAAGTGCCTATAGATACCAGAATAGAGGCTCTTGACACAAAGCTTTTAAACCCAACTCCCAATTCCATTTTACACTCAAATGAGAAGGTGTATATAAAGTTTCTTTGACACTATAAGGCTTTACCCCTGTTCTTTTCAATGAACCACACTGATCAGAAAAAAGGGGTAAGAGCTGGGAAGATGGCTCAGCAGTTAAAGTGCTTGCTTCTATTCCTAAACCACCCACACAAGCCAGATACCAAAAAGCATCCGGTGTTAGCAGCACCAAGAGTGCACACACACGCACACATACACCATATACAAGCAAATAAAAATTCTAAAAGACTGGGTGTGGTGGCACACACCTTTAATCCCAGCACTCGGGAGGCAGAGGCAGGAGGACCACCATGAGTTTGAGGCTGTCCTGAGACTACATAGTGAATTCCAGGTCAGCCTGGGCTAGAGTGAGACCCTATCTTGAAACCCATCCCCCAAAAAAAAAAAAAAAAAAAAAGAGGCCATAATTCTATGGAAAATGAGCTCATCTGTGTGGGTTGCATGTCTTCTTTCCAGAGAGATGGAATGACAGCCATTTAAATATTTTGATATTATGTGTATTTTGAAGTAGGAGAGAAAGAATGGTGGGGAAAGGTGGAGAAAAGCAGGAGGCATGAGGGCTAGTAAGGAACTAATCAATGCTGGACTCCATCATGTGATCCAAACCTAGAGCTTGAGTCACATGGGGCCAAGAGCAGGAAACTACCAGTTTACCTTTCCTTGTAACAGACTCTCGGATCACCTTCCCGAGTCTCTGGCCTGACAAAGAAGATGTTCCTCCATGTTACTGTTTTCTGTCCCTTGCAATATATCGGCCATCTTTGCTTGCCTGTTCCTGCTTGCTTATGGCTCTAGCCCATGGAATTCCATCAGGAAAGCTCACGGAAGCATGGCTTCCCCAGCTCAGCATTTTGACTACTGAGGACCAAGCTAGATCTATCCCAACTACTGGAGCTCCCCGCCTAAGCACACTGATGACAGTGGCTGTGACCTGCAGACTTGGCTGGCTGGACAAGTGTCACAGGGATGGACAGTGAGACAAATGAGCACTCACCTTCAACTGGGGCAGGATATCCCAACAAATTACAATAAACATAGTAATTTGAAATAACACAAATTATTATCAGTTTTGGAAGCAAAGATCTGATGTGGTTTTCACTGGATAAAATCAAGGTGCCAGCAGGGTAGCAGTCCTTTCTAGAGGCTCTGAGGGAGGAATCTGGGTGTACAGTGTGTTGTTTGTATGTGTTTGGTTTTTACCTTTGCCAGACACGCCCGTGTGTCTTGGCTCATAATCTCTTCCTTGTTCAAAACCAGCCCAGTGACGTCTTTCTCAAAGACTCACTCTGACAGTTCTGCTTCCTTCAGTGTCAGAAGACACTTTTATAATTACATTAGCCACACCCAAATCATCCAGTGTAATTCCCATATTTTAAGATCAGCTGATTAGCAACCTTAATTTTATCTGTTACTTTGATTCCTTTGGCATATAATTTAGAATATTCACAGGTTCTGGGGATTTGAATGTGTTTGCCTTTGGGGGAGAGTGACATTATTCTGCCTACTCTACTGAATCCACAATCCTTTGATAATGCAGAACAAATTCAGGACTTAATCTCTCCCTCTCTCTCTCTCTCTCTCTCTGTGGTTCCATCGTGCACAATATCTCAATAACCAATTCATAGAAAAAATTTTGCATTCCTGCTTATTCTACTGTCAACTCTTCAATTTTTTTTTTTTAAGGTAGGGTCTCATTCTAGCCCAGTCTGACCTGGAATTCACTATGCAGTCTTAGGGTGGCCTCGAACTCACGGCACTCCTCATACCTGTGCCTCCTGAGTGCTGGGATTAAAGGCGTGCGCCACCATGCCCAGCGACATTCAAATTCTTTATCATCAAATACATCTTTCTCATTTTGTAGGCAAGATGTTCCACAATACAGAGCTGCATTGAAATACGCCAGAAATAAAACACACACACACACATACACACACACACTGGCTTTTACAGGATATTCAAAAGGCCTGCTTCCAAGCTGTGCACTTGGATAAATCTCCTGGGACTTGGTTTCTGCATCTGTGAAATGGGGCTAATAATGACTTCACTGACAATCTATCAGGATTCTTGTCAGCTTCTAAGAAAGCAGACATGCATCATATATGCTGGAAGTTGTGGCTCTTCGCTTGTGCTCATTATTCCCATGACTCAGATGCTGGCAAGAGCAACGTCGGCAAGGTCTTTGCTGCTACCTGTAGGTTTGAACTACTTTTCAAGATCAATGGTTCTTTCAACTTTCGGTTATTTGAAACAGTATCTCTTTTTCGTGAACCTGACTGTTCTCTGGGTACAAATACAAAACTGGACTTTCGGCTATCTCTCCATAGCAGAGCAGGATGAGGTTGAACAAAGTTCAATGGAAGTGCACATGGAAGTCAGCGCTTCTTCCAAGGCATACAAGGCCTACCTATCGAGCTGTGGGGCTGAGCACGAAGTGTCCTTTTGCTTATTGTGTTGCTGTTTCTTCGATACTGAAACTCTCCTTGTGGAGTGGGTGGAGGGCTCACTAGACTCATGAAACTCACAGAAAACTTACGAAACTCCTGAGGTCCCCCTCTGAGGTGCTCTAAGCAGTTAGTCTTTGCCAGGGGAGAGGACACTCCTGGGGTGCCCCTGGCCGCATGCTGCGCAGCGAGCTCCTTGATGTAGCTTTCCTGAGGTGGGTTTTTCAGCGATGTGATGCAGCTGTTTTGTGGTCACCCATGCACCTGTGAGTAAGGTCAACAAACTCACCGGCTCATTCAGCAGGACCTGGAAGGAATCACTTCTTTGGTGTGCTGTCACTCTCTCTACTTAGGATGAACAGAAATGGACTTCGCAGGAAAAGTCACCCAACACCCATCCCCAGGTAAAAGCCCCCTTTTCTAAAATCAGTATCCTCAGGGCAAAGGTGAGCATCTGATCCAACTTTCTGATCAACTGCCTTATTCTTCCATTGGCTTAGAGCCTGAGGAAAGAGGGTTTTTATTTATTAGTCTCCAGTGTTCTACAGCCTAAAATTCTATATGCTACCTGTACCCCAAATGCTTATCCATGAGTCATCTTGCTGTTCTTACTTGATGCTCCCCTGCTTCCAGTCTTAATGTATGCTTAGTGAAAGGATGCCATCTCCATGTAACCCCTCTAACAGTAAACACAGGGGGTTTTCTTCCCATAAAATCTAAGAGTGAGTATAGTGGTATATGTCTGTAATGCCAGCACTCAGAAATCTGAGGCAGAAATCATGAGTTCAAAGCCAGTTTGGGCTATATAGTGAGACCCTGCCTCTCTCAGAAAGCTAGCATTTACGGGTTAGGGAGATGGTTCAGCCATTAAAGGTGCTTGTTTGCAAAGCTTGCCAGCCCAGGTTTGATTCCTCAGTCTCCATGTAAAGTCATATGAAGAAAGTGGTGTATGCATTGGGAGTTTGTTTGCAGAGGCAAGAGGCCCTGGAATGCCCATTTACTCTCTCTGTATCTGCTTGCAAATAAATAAATAAAAATAGTTTAAAAATAAAATACAGGGGCTGAAGAGATGGTTTAGCGATTAAGCACTTACTTGTGAAGCCTAAGGACCCCGGTTCAAGACTCTAGTCCCCAGGACCCATGTAAGCCAGGTGCTCAAGGTGGCACATGCATCTGGAGTTCGTTTGCAGTGGCTGGAGGCCCTTCTGCCTCTTTCTCTCCCTGTCTGTCTGTCGCTCTCAAATAAATAAATAAAAATAAACAAAAAATAGTCGGGCATGCCTTTAATCCCAGCACTCGGGAGGCAGAGGTGGGAGGATCGCCATTGAGTTTCGAGGCCACCCTGAGACTACATAGTGAATTCCAGGTCAGTCTGAGCTAGAGTGAGACCCTACCTTGAAAAACCAAAAACCAAAAACCAAAAAAGGGAAAAAATATAAAAGCTGGCATTTATGAATCCATGTATCTTTATTATTAATATTTCATAAATCCTAGTTTTTACATGGACAAAAGTGCTTGTGGTCAAGGGCAGTGTCTTTCTTTTACTGTGTGTCCATATGCAGTCTGGCACAGAAGGACCCACAAGCCTGTGTGGGTCTTCCAGGCTGTAGCAGGTGTGGCCAGTGCCCTCTGGTACCCCTTTGCTCTGATCCCTTCAGTGTGTTCCTGTCTACTTCCACCTTCCAACACCTACATTTTTAATTTTTAATATTTTTATTTACTTATTTGCAAGCACAGAGAGAGAATGAATGAATGAATATGGGCATGCCAGGGCCTCTAGCTGCTGCACATGAACTCCAGATGCATGGACCACCCTGTGCATCTGGCTTACATGGGTCCTGGGGAACTGAACCTCGGTCCTTTGGCTTTGCAGGCAAGTGCCTTAACAGCTAAGCCATCTCCCCAGCCCACCTGCATGATTTTGAGGCAGGGTCTCACTCTAGCCCACGCTGTCCTGGAACTCACTATGTAGCTCAGGCTGACCTCCAAATGCATAGTGATCCTCCTATTTCAGTCTCTTGAGTGCTGGGATTAAAGGTATGAGCCACCACCCCTGGTGTTGCATTTATTTTGTCTATGGGTTTTTTCTGGCTTCTAGAGTTGTCTTGGCTACCTGTATGGCATTTTCAGAGCAGCCCTCGGCAATGACCAGGACAGGTGGTATATAAACACCCCAGAGCTCTCTCTTCCCACTTGTGGGAGAACCCTGAGTTGGGATCCACACTGGGTCCAGAGTTCCTCAGCAGAAAACATTACTATTTGCCCACAGTGGAAGCTTTGCCAGCCATCTTGTATTTACTGCCTCCCCTTCCTTGCCTCTTCTCATTTCCCTTTACGTACTTCCTGGTGCCACCTGCACATGGACTCACCTGGTCTCAGAGTGTTTTAGGGACATAACACAAGCTGAAAGATAGGTGTAAGGCGCTGTGCTAGCCACTATAAAGACAGAAACAGCAGGCATGACTGTGTTTAAACACACTGTCTTTTGGGAAGGACCCTCTGCATCTCCACACACAGATGAATTTGGAAAGACTGATTGACATTGTATTATAAAGGCCCCAGAGTTCTTGATTTAGGATTTAGTGTGGATTCTGTGTACACTGGGACTTCTGGAAATTTCAGAAGCAATTTCCGAAGTATCTTGGGAAGAGCTGCCAATGGTGATATCTGGATGGCTCATATAGGTGGATGTAAACTTCAGGGGACAGTCAGGAGTCCCGGGGAGCAGACAGGTGAGAAGAGAATCACGATGGTGAGTCATGATCTTCTATGTGACAAAGCTGGAGGGACAGATACCAAGATTTGGCTAGTACTGAACACAAGGGGCAGGGCAGTGGGTCAGGGCAGGAAGAAAGGCAGAGAATGACTACAGCTTTCCTGCTTGGGTCACAGCGAGAGTGCTGGTACTATTGATGGAGCTGGGCCGGGGCCTGAGGCAAGTGGTTGAGATGAAAAGGGAACTTACTTGTTCCCAAGAAACTCCAGTATCATAAAAAATAACACAAAAGTTATGGGACAAGGGCAGAGGATGGTGATCCCTCTCACTTTAGCAAATAGAAGACTCACTCAAGGAATTGAATAAAAATGCAGATTTCTGGTGCTCAGCTTAAGGCATTGCCATTCAGGAGACATAGGCACTGGGGCTCAGGAATCAGATTCTGGATTATTGTGTCAAGTGGTATTTTGTGTCATTTTCCTGAGGAATTTTGCGCAATTAGTGGGTAAATATGCATTTCATAAACTCTGCTTTCACGATTGGAGAGCCTCAAAGCTGAAAAAACATTGCTTTTTCTGCAGGTATTATGCTATAAAAGGAAAGATGCATCCTGCACCCATCTGTGTCTTTTGTTGGTATAACAGAAAAATAACTGGTAGATTGAAAGCAATAAACAGCACCCAGAACAAGAGAGAAATTGAAGAGCTGAAAGGAGATAAAAAGGATAAAAATGAAGCACTATTAAGATGAGTTTCGGCACAGCTCAAAGGGTGATCAAGTGCCCCCTTGAAACAATCACTGGTGCTCTAATGCTGGCTTGCAATTGTTCACATAAATGAAATGTGTAAGTTCTGTCATTAACTACTATATGAATTTTACCATTAAGTTTATAATAGAGCAAGGACTTCTGGAACATCTCATGCAAATGTATGCAAATAAGCACACAGATACAAGCAAAAAAGCAAAAGCAAACATGTCCTTCCCTCTTTTCTGTAAACAAATCCTGCTATCTTATTTTAAAAGCTGTCTTTGTTAGCTCTCCCTTAGCTCCTAAGGAGGAGGTGCCTGAATGTTCTGCTTTTACTTTTGTGTTTGATGTCATTCACTGTCATGTAACATGCCTATATCTGAAGCAGATGCAGTATCTCAGGGCATGATGAGAGCTGTGGGATTCAGGAGACTCCTTCTTGCTCAAAGTTGGGGGAAGAACACAGCTAGAGAAACAAAGTCTATTCCAGCCTGTCAGCCAACCCAGAAGCATTCAAGCCCAGATCACTGCCAGCCTGTAGGGTCTCAAGTGAGAACAGGGGCAGCCTGGATGACTCCTGCTCTCTATCCCTACCCAACATCCTTACCTGTCTATAGCGATGGCCAGCAGAGCATTGGTGGAGACATAGAGGGAGACCGTACGCAGGTAGTTGACGGAGGCACAGAGCACGTGACCATGTTCCCAGGACATCTGTCGTACCACGTAATAGTCCATTTCAAAGGGGCAGCAGATGATGGCCACCAGGAAGTCAGAGATGGCCAGGTTAGCAATAAGGAGGTTGGTGAGATTGCGCAGCTTCTTATAGCGGGCGAGGGCAGCAATAAAGACAAAGTTGCCAATGCCACAGACAAGCATGATGCCCACCAGTGCCACTCCAATGACGATCTTGGCTGCGAAGAAGGTCCGGGTCTTGGTAAAGTCCTCATCCTCGTCCAAAGGGAGGTCATAATCACCATAACTGAAGTTGAAAGGGAGCAAGGAGGCGTGGTCTGGGGGTGGATTAAAGTTGGGTGCAAAGCTATCGTTTCTGTCCTGGGCTGTCATGGTCATGCCTGCAGGAGGAGTGGTAGAAGGGAGGTTGTAGAGATTCAGTACTTTGAGCTTGGGGTCCAGAGTTTTTGCTCTAACCAGGTTAGTGAACCTTGTTACCTGCTTGTGTTCTTGGGGGCTGACACACCTTCCAGGGTCTGGAAAGAGATATAGCCAGTGGGTATCATGCGATAGATCTGGAAGCATGCCTCCAGAAATCCCCAAGGACAGACCAACCAGACCACTCGCAAACAGAACTACCCAGGGTGCAAACCAGAGAAGACAGGATCGTGAAAGCTAGGCCGTCCACCCCTGGGCGTAGGATGGATTGATCTCTGCAGAGACTCACTAATTTGGTGACAGCAAAACAATCTCCCAAGACCAGTATGCACCTTTGCACAGTGCTGGTTTAACAACTGTGACTCCACCCTCCTGCCCTCATCAGCCCCTGGGGTCTTCTGGACGTTTTCCAATGCTGCTCCCTGAATCTATCCAGCAGGATCAGGGTGCTTCCTCCAAAGCAGAGCATGAATCCCTCTGACTTAGCCAAACCGTGGGTTTGGAAATCACCCAATCTGCTTCACAGAGACAGGCTGAATCATCTTGGGATAGTGAATTATGTTCTGAGTTGCACTCTTCCTGGAAATCATGGACCTGCTGTCCAGTCCAGGCTGAACAGAAATTTGTTGAATAAATGGATGAAGACTCCCACTCAGGATGTTGTTGGGGAGGGGCTGTGAGTGTGAGGGACTCTCCTGTGGCTCCCTTGTCCTTTGGAGAGAAACTCTAGAACCCAAATTCTTTTTTAAAAAATATTTATTTGAGACAGAGAGAGAGAAAATGAATATGGGTGAACCAGGGCCTCCTGCACACTGCAAATAAACTCTAAACACACGTGCCACTTAGTGCATCTGGCTCTACATGGGAACTGAACCCGGGCTGTTTGGCTTTGCAAGCAAGTGACTTTAACTGCTGAGCAATCTCTCCAGCACCCAAACCCAAATTCTTAAAACTGTAAGTCACATAACTGAATGTGGAGGCAATGGTAAAAGGTTTCTGAACCACCCCAAATAATTCAAAATCAAATTCATAATGAATTTGCAGCCTTGGTTCTGAACACACATGTACTGCCTGCACTGTGTGCCATCACACCAGCAATACACCAACAAATGCTGCCTGAAACACCTCCACTCAGATTCGAGACTCTTGTATGTCATTAATGACAGTACTGTACATATAAAGCACTTGGCTCTTATAGAACATAATAGTTGGAGATGGAAAATGGACTTTTAATTTCATCATTCCTCAGCATGTAAGTATATATCTATTTGAAGTTTTGAGACAGGGTCTCATGTAGCTCAGGCTGGTCTTGAACTCACCTTGTAGCTGAGGCTGACTTTAAGCTTCTGTTACTCCTGCTTCTACCTTCTTAGAGCTGGGATTACAACCATGTGCCACCATGCCCAGTATCGAATTAGTGTATCTTTGATATAACTGTATTAGAATGATTTAAAAAATTGTTGTTTAAGTTGCTGATTGAATTTAATTAAAAACTCATTAAATGAATTTGGCTTGAGAGTAAGACAGAATTTCCAACAATGAAATGGCCCTAAAAATAGTTCTGCCATTTTGTACTACATATTTATGCAAAGTGTGTAGTCAGCACTGATGACTATAAAATCAAAATATTGATCAGCTCTGAAAAATGTAGAAGGTGCTCTACACCCTGCAGTATCAAATATTCAGCTGAGTTAATTCTCCATGCAAAAACAAGCACATCCCTACCACTATATGCAACTTTGCCTTCATCTTGAATAAATGGTACAATTAGATATATAACCAGAGAACTGTGTTAAAGTTAATTTATTATTTATTATCAGTAAATGCTTGATTTGTATACCTATTTTATACACCTATATATCCAGGCACCTCGTATAAAATTTTCTCAGGCAAAATGGGGTCCTGAATGCATGCAAAGTTTAAGAAGCACTGCCCTGGAAGAAGTAATTTCTCCCCAAGCTGCCCTGCTGCTTTGGGAGGGGCTGTGCCTGACCCCTTTCATCAGGCTCCCAGTTCTCCACCCTGAGCCAACGCTAATAGGAGGAACCAGACCTTGTGGTCAAGGACCATGTCCCTCCTTGAAAGTGGTGGCCGCTTTAAGATCCAGGTTTAATTAAAAACAGGATAGGCCAGGCGTGGTGGCAGCACGCCTTTAATCCCAGCACTAGGGAGTCAGAGGTAGGAGGATCACCGTGGGTTCGAGGCCATCCTGAGACTACATAATGAATTCTAGGTCAGCCTAGACTAGAGTGAGACCCTACTTCGAAAAATCTAAACAAACAGACAGATAACAACAAAAAGAACAGAATGGGGGAAGTGGCAAGTCATCTAAGACCCCAGAGAGCTAGAAGACTGCCCTTTATTGGTTGAGAAGTCCTTTATATTCTTGGTGTTTCAAGATATCCACGGGATGGGGAGGAAATAAAGTCTCTAAAGAACTAGCTCGCAGGCAACAGCAGGGGTCACTGAGCGTCTGGGAGAAGAACTGGGACTCCAAGTTGGGGTCTTCCCAGGAACCCTGCACCGCTTTCCTCTCCCATCTCGGCGCGCTCGCCAGCCACTCCAAGTGTGGGGGCAGCGGGACCAGGGTAGCAAGATACAGGTTGGCAGGGAGACCCCAACTTGCTGCACGCCGGTCAGCTTGAGGTTCAAGTCCAGCAGAGCCTGTCCTGGGCGAGGGCAGCGGGAGTCCCGCGCTCCCCGCTCCCCTCGGAAACGCCCCGCACGGCCGCGCGGTCTCCCGAGGCGCCGCCCCGGAGCGGGCACTAAGCGAGTGGGAAACCCACGCGGGAGAAGTCCGCGGGGACAGGGAAGTCTGCGGCGAGGGCATTTCCCGCGCTCAAGGTCCGCAGTCCCCGTGTCCCGTCCCAGAGGAGCCACAGGGCACCGCCTGGACCCGACGCGCCGTCCCCAAGCCAGCTCGGGCGCATCCGGGAGAAAGAAGGGGCCTCCGGAGCCGCGTTCCTCGGCGACGTGCCCGGCCCCTGGGCACTCACTTACCGGCCGCGGCGCCTCCTCGCCGGAGCACCCCTGGCTCGGCACCGAGCGCGGGCGGCGGTGGGTGGACGCGGGCCGGCGGCGGGGCTCGGCGTGGCGACGCGGATCTGCATGCGCCGAGGCACCGAGCGCGCGCGTGCGGGGGGCGTGGGTCCCCTGCGCGCTTGTCCCGCGCGTCCCGCTCTGCGCCGCGCATCCTACGGCCCGGCCCGCCCCTCCCCGCCCTCGGCTCCGCCCCGGGGTCCCCGCCACCTTCCCTGCCTCAGGGGAAGACAGACTCCGGCTTCCTCCCAAACCCTGGTACTCGGGTTGAATGGCACCTCAGCAGCCAGGTGCCAGCGGTGCGATTCTGAAGACTGGACTGAATTCTGTCTGTGTGCCGGGGGCGGCGGTTCCCCGCCCAGGCGGCTGCTGCAGAGCGGGGAGTGGTTTTTTTGTTTGTTTATTTGTTTTTTTAAATACAGCTTCCCAGTGCCAGCGTTCCTGACCTCTGTAAACCAGGGCTGCAACCTCATCTTTCTTTTGGAGCAGGTGATGGAGGGGAAGTCCCCTCAGTTCATGAGGGCTTCAGGGGAGGGAGGAAGCTGGAAATGATGGTGGTGACCCCTGTCATAGTCCTTGGCTGTTTATTTATTAAATATTTAGTAGGGAGAGAGGGGGGAGAGAAGAATGAGGAGAGACAGTAGAAAAGAGAGAGAGAGAGAGGGAGGAGGAGGGAGGAAAGAAGAAAGGGAGGGAAGGACGAAGGGCATACCAGTGCCTCCTATCTCTGCAAACGAACTCCAAGATGCATGCACCACCACTTTGTGCATCTGGCTTTACGTGGGCATTGGGGAATCAAACTCAGGCCGTTAGGCTTTGCAAGCAAGAGTTTAACCTCAGAGCCATCTCTCCTGTCCCTTCCTTGACTATTTCAAGACAACTCCAGCCCAGCCTCTCGGCTGCTGTGGAGATTCCAAGCCCCTCCATTTTGTTTCCAACAGGCTCTGATTTCAGGGAGCTCCAGTGACCTTCTGTGACCCCTAAACTCAGGGGCTGCTCATTCAAACGCTTTAATGGCTGAGAAGCTCTGGGGTATATTGGAACTCAGCTGCCCCAGGAGGCTGAAGGTCTGAGTCCTCCATCATTAACTTCACTCTTGTCAGTTGGAACCTGGACTCTATTTCATCAGACCTTGCCATTTTTTTTCTTTTCCTTGCCATTTTTAAAAAGAGAATCTGGAAATTAGGAACTTTTATTATTCTCCTAGGGAAAGCAAAATCTTTGTGTTGCCTAGTGAGAACCCAGTTAGATGGAACGCAGGCCACTGTCGGGCCAACTTAAGCTTTCTGTACAGATTACCTGGAAAACCCTTCAGGGTGGTGTTTTCTCTGGTTCTGCCCTTCCCGCTCTATGTGGAGCTAACCCACTGACCTGTTCTGGCTTCTCCTGTATCATGATCAAAAACAGGAGGCCCAGTTTTCCGTTTTCTTCACAGGGAGGGACTATGGCTTGTCCTAGACAACCTCCAGACTGAAAGAGGAAAGGTTGTGTTATTTGAGGCGAGAGTGTGTGTGATGACCATTTGTGCAAGCTGGGCACACTCTTTGGGCCATTCTTTCAAAGGCTTCATGCATTCTTAGCAACTTGAGCTAAAGATTTTACCACTCCTGGAACAGACCCACTCTTATTATGGGACAAACAGATCCTTAGAAGCCACTCTGTGCTTTCACCGGATCCTCTGGGATAGATTGGTGGCTTGCGCTCATATAGGTCTGGAAACCTACAGATATCGTCCTTAATAACTCAAAGGCCTTACTAGCCTCGTCTGCAAAGTGCTGCTGGGTACTGTCTTAGTTCGGGTTTAAGGACACTCCAAGACAAACTTGAGTGCAGGTAGTTTATTGGGAGAAACTGAGGTTAGGGAGGGAAAAGAGCCCATATGTGATGTGTTATGAGCAGGAATGCGGTAGCCAGTGGGGTTCACTCAACCTGAGACAGCATGGACAGCTTGCCTCATGATTGGCCACTGAGCCCAGGGAGGCTGGGACATGTAACCAGTGCCCTCTCCTTACCTCAGATGGACGGTTCCCTTGAGGGATCTTTGTCCTTACTTCTGGTTCATAGAACTCCTCACATGATGGAGAAAGTCTCAGGACTTGGGTGGGAGGTGTCAGGGAGCTGGGAGCTGCTCTCCTGGTGAGGTCAGATGTGCAGAGGGGATCATTGTGACATTGTAACAGGGGGAATAGAAAGGCATTCCCCTGGATGGGCCAACTAACACTGGCATTCACACTGAATGAACCTGGGGCATCCTGCATGAGTGGGATTTAGAAGGGTTGAAGATTGTTTAGTTCGTAGTTGGATACAACTTTTTTGTCTTGACTTTGGCTCCCCAAGCTAGCAAGTGGGGAAGTGGAGATTCCTTGGATAGGATGAAAGTGTTAATGGGCTTCCCCCACTAGCTGAAGCCAGTTTAAATATCTTCTCTAGGGGCCTGGAGAAATGGCTCAGTGGATAAAGGGCTTCTTACTTAAGCTTCTGTACCCAAGTTTGATCTCCAGACCCTGATTAAAAAAATAGCATGAAGCCATAGCAGGCTTCTGTAAACCCAGCAGCTAAGGTTAACAATGGATGAGAGGTGGAGACAGGAGAATTTCCCAGAAAGTTCTTGGTGAGTGCCAAAAAAAATAAATAAATAAATAAAAAAAGATTGATTTAGCTCCCAGATGTGGAGGTTCAAGGACATGGTGCCAGCATCAGCTAAAGGCAGATGTGGTCATAATGGGAATTCTTGTGTGAAGGAGACCGGAAGCCAGAGCAGGACTGAGGTTGCAGGGGAACCACATTAATCCTTGCAAGAACATGTCCCAAGTGATCTAAGGTCTCCCAGTAGATCCACCTTTTTGGTTCCATCTCCTCTTATCACAGCAGAGGACCAGTTTCAAACTTGGGAAACTCTGGGGGATGAACTACAGCACTCGTCATGCAGAACATCCCCTGGGAGCCAGTCCATTAGTATTAACCCAGGAAATGGGAGTGGGTTAATGCCACCTCAGAACAGCAACTCTGCTAAGACTTGGTGTGGTGGTTTGAATGAGATGTCCCCTATAAACTCATGTGTTTTGAATGTGTGCTCCCCAGTTGATGGTAATTTGGGAAGTGGAGCCTTGCCAGAGGAGCTGTATTGCTGGAGGTGGGCTTGGGGTGCCATAGACAATTCCCCCTTGCCAGGGTTTGGCTTACTCTTTTGCTGCTGTTTCCCACCTGCTGTGGCAGAGGTGATGTCCACCCTCTGCTCATGCCATGCTGTTCCCTGCCTTCATGAAGCTTCCCTTCAAGACTGTAAGCCAAAATAAAAATCTTTCCTTCCTTCAGCTGCCTTTTGTTGGGTGTTTTATCTCAGCAACAAGAAGACAGCAAAAGCACTTGGTTTACTACAGAGGAGGACTGAATTGTTGGGTCAGCCTGAGACTGCTGGGCTGAGCTCCATTTAGTTACCTCACCCAGTACCACAGTACCCCAGCACCACAGTACCCCAGCTTCTCAGCACCCCAGCACCCTGAATGTTGTCAGCTTATGGAGGAGGAGAACACACTTAGGGCTTTCAGATTATGTTTAACATTCTGGGACAAAGCCACATCGGTCGCAGGTTTATGTGTTATGTAAGTATAGTGAGAAAAGTGTAAAAAAAGGATTGAAATTCTTGAGCCTGATTCATTGATGCATATAAAAGCCTTGAAAAACTGCATACTTTCTAGAAATTGTATTTTGTTACTATATCTGATGGAAGTAATGAGTGAAGCAAGTAGAGATTTCTCTGAGCTGATGTTGATAACAGTGTTGTCTGTGTCAATGAATTGGAGACAAATCCAGATTTCCTATAACTTGATTAAAATGTGACAAAGTGTATTTTCAATGTTGTTCTGCCATTAACATGAACATTTTTGAATCAGCAATAAATTTACATGATCAAATTACATGATGCAAAAATCAAATACACAAGATTATGTCACTCTCACCCCTGTACCTTTCCATATTGTTCACCTTTATCCTCCCTCAGGACATTTGCATATCCAATATATGGAGAGATCTGGGACCCAGGACAGTTTTAAAATTTTATTTTATCTTATTACTTATAATATATATATGGAGAGAGAGAGAGAGAGAGAGAGAGAGAGAGAGAGAATGAGAATGAGAATGAATGGGCATATTAGGGCCTCCAGCCACTGCAAATGAACTCCAGACACATGCACCACCTTATGCATCTGGTTTATGTGGGTACTGGGGAATCGAACCTGGGTCCTTAGGCTTCACAGGCAAGTGCCTTAACCATTAAGCTATCTATCCAGCTCCATTAAAAAAATATTTTATTTCCTTTTCCTTCCTTCCTTCCTTCCTTCCTTCCTTCCTTTCCTTTCTTTCTTTCTTTCTTTCTTTCTTTCTTTCTTTCTTTCTTTCTTTCTTTCTTTCCTCTTCTTCTTCTTCTTCTTCTTTTTTTTTTTTTTGGTTTTTTTTTGAGGTAGGTTTTCACTCTAGTCCAGGCTGACCTGGAATTCACTATGTAGTCTCACTGTGGCCTCGAACTCATGGTGACCATCCTACCTCTGCCTCCGGAGTGCTGGGATTAAAGGTGTGCACCACCACGCCCAGCCCAGTGCAGTTTTAAAAGACGATTTACAGGAAAATAATAGAATACTCAGCAGTTAAATGACCCAAAGGCACTTTGTACCATTCTGCAAAGGGTTTGCCATTTAGATCTTCAGGGAGGAAAAAAATAAGTAGGAGCCAGACGCTGATCTAGGGTCCCAAGTCCTGAGGGACTCAGGAGGGAAGGACCAAGATGAATTAATTCAAAAGAAAGTAGCTATTTATACCAGAACAGAACACCACACAGACATATGCAGGGATGCGTCAAAGTGTCCAGGGCCTGGCTCTCTTCAGGGATCTGCACAGAAACGGAAGCAATTGTACTGGGACTCCCCAGCTTTTAAAAAACCCACATTGCTTGATACATTGACAGTTTCAAAATGTCTGTGAGTTCTTTCCAGTTTTTAGCTTGTGTAGTTCTGTTATATAAATTGATATGCATATTAAAATTCATCAATGAATAGCTTTGTACACTGCATCTTTCTGTATATGTGAAAGTGTATTTGGATAACAAATTCCTAGAAGTGATACTGCTGAGTCAAAGCATAGACACATTTGTAAAATGTTTGAGGTAGATAGTGTCACATAAAGCTCTACCGAGCTTGCACCATTAAGCTGTCTGTTGGGTAGAGGTGGAGGCCTGGCCCCGCGCTTGATCAATAACAACGTCTGTTGAGGCAGAAGAGGCAGTATTCAAGACCGGATTTCTCAGTAATACTTGCTTCTTGCTCCCACATGGGTCCTTAGCCTTGAAAACAGAGTGTTCCTTTAGTGTTTCAAGGTGTGGGTGCTGCGCTCAAAAAAATTCTGTCAAGTTAGTTTTCTAGGTGTCAGCATGATTCTCTTGGAGTAGACATCAAATTTAGACTTTACCCTTGTTATTGACTACAGACACATTGCTAGTAAACTTGGTAATGACTTTGAAATTGCATATAACCTAAATGCTGGCTGTGGCAGCCTATGCCTGTAATCCCAGCACTTGGGAGGAAGAGACAGGCAGACCCCTGAGGCAAGCTTGCTAGCTAGCCTAGCTGAATCAGTGAGCTGAACTCTGAGTTCACTGTTTCAACGGAAAAGGTGGAGGATGACTGAGGAAGATGCCTGATGTTAACCTCTGGCATCCATGTCTGCAAACATGTGCACCCCAAACCCAGGTGCTCTCACACACATATAAGCATGCATACACACATGTACACCCCACACGTATGTTTAAAACACCCATCATACATGTCCTGTGGTGCTAGGATGGGATGGGTGTATCTACGTGGGAAAAATTCACATTATACAGAATATGGAAAGGTAAAAGTTAATTTTTTTTTCCCAAGGAAGGGTCTCACCATAGCCCAGGCTGACCTGGAACTCATTCCGTAGACTCAGACTGGCCTTGAACTCAAGTGCTCCTCCTACCTCAGCCTCCCAGGTGCTGAGATCAAAGGCGTGTGAAATTATGCCCAGCCAAAAGTGAAAAATTTCCTCTTCCCTTCCTCTTACCACTGCAAACAAACTCCAGACTTATGTGTCACTTTGTGCATATGGCTTTATGTGGGTACTTGGGGACTGAATCTGGGCCAGCAGGCTTTCCAAGAAAGCACCTTTAACCACTGAGCACTCTTACCAGCCCCCGCTACCCCCACTCCATAATCCAAGAATGTGACCTTGGTTTGTCTTCTGAGATGCAATAGGCTGTCTTTGGTTGGGCAGCCTAAAACACAGGTCTTGAGACAACTATGTGGGTGTCCCATGCTCACTGGGGAGGTGATCCTAGGGGACACTGGTGGAGAATGGAATAACAAGGCAAGGAGGACAAGTGTCCAACAAAGGGCATGGCATCAAGCAGGTGGGCAAACAGAGCTCCACCTCCCTGGGAAACTCTGGGTCCCAGCATAGAAACAAGCAGCCCTAGTTCTACCAGCAGAGGGCATGAGGGAGCTCACAACTCTGTTGAGATCTCCTGATGGGTCCATCAGAATCTTCTGGCTAGAAAAAGCCTTCAAGCACAGACGCTGTGTTGGGTAGTCATTACCTTGCTGGGAGAAAATACCTCCCAGCAAAAAACCCAAGGGAGGGCTGGAGAGATGGCTTAGCAGTTAAGGCACTTGCCTGCAAAGCCAAAGGACCCAGGTTCGATTCTCCAGGGCCAATGTGAGCTAGATGCACAAAGTGGTGCATGCATCTGGAGTTTGCAGTGGCTAAAGGCCCTGGTGCACCCACTCTCTCCCTCTCTCTCTGTCTGCTTCTCTCTCTCTCTCTCTCAAATAAATAAAAACTTAAAAAAAGAACCCAAGGGAAGAAAGACTTATTTTGCCCCTCAGTTTTGGAGGATTTCACACACAGTCAGCTGGCTCTGTGTTTCTGGGCTTGTGGTGAGGCAGGATATCACGGCAGAAGGGCATTATGGAGACAGGCTCACCTCATGCCAGCCACAATGCTCAAAAGGAAGAGGTAGGTAGGGGACAAGATGAATCCTTCCAAGGTATGCTTCTCGTGACCTACTTCCTTGAACCAGTCCCCATCTCCTAACATTTCCATCACTTCCCAATAATGCCATCAAATCATGAATCCATGAGTGGAAAGTCAGAGTCCTCACAAACACTTCCCCAAAGCCCCACCTCTGAATACTGCACACTTCAGGGACCACATCTTCAACACATGGGCCTTTGTGGTGACACTTCACATCTAAATCGTAACAGTTGCCCATGCAGACAGTGGAAGATACTGAAATAGTGAGGGTGAGTGGCGGCGGGGGCTGAGAACATTTGCCACTTGGGCATTGTTTGTTGTGGTTGTGCCTCAATTTCTTGACTTGCCTATTTGCATCTCTCGTCCTCTGGCACGTTTATCTGACCAGATAATTCTGTGGGCAAGGCAGAGGTGCCAGATAATAAGACCCAGTGTACAAAACCACTCTGAGTCTCCACTTGCATCACATCTGCTAATGTCCCATTGGCTGAAACAACTCACATGTGGAGTTCATGGGTTGAAATAGATCTACCTTCGTTGGGAGTGCATTAGAAAGTTACAAAGCAAAGGGCCAGAATGCATGGAGTGGTGACAAATTGGGCCTAATGGTGCCACACTCAGCTCCCAGAGCTGCTTGACTTCTTTTGTGAACCTCTCATTACCTTAGTATTTCTAATTTTTTGGCTTAATTTACGCAAAATTAAGGGTTTTGTTGTCTGCTGTCATGAGACCCTAACAGAATCAGTTACTTTCCTACAGGACAAAACAGGCTTACATAGGTAAAGCGCTAAGAGTGACAGCTAGTGAGTGGCAGAGTTGGGATTCAAACCAGGCTCGGTCCACTGCAGTGATTTGTGAGAGGAGGTTTCTGGAGGGGAGCACATGCTGGGGTCAGAGTCCATCAGACCTGCTCTGCCTGCCTTTGGACGTGGGAGGGAGAGATGGCATTTGTTACTTTTGAGTAGCTATGGTCATAATACCCGGTGGACCAGCAAGCAGAGACAGGAACTAAGGGCTGGGGATAACCTTCAAAGGCCTGCCCCTAGTGACCTACCTGTGCCAGCTAGGACTCACCTCCTAAATGTTCCACAGCGTCTCCAAGCAGCACGAGCAGCTGGGGGCTAGAACAAAACTTGAATCTGTGGGGGACATGTTAGGTTCAAACCATAAGAGGGATTGAAGCAAACTGTGGACAAGATGGAAGGGGAATGAGCTTCCTGAAACCCACGATGGCTTTGTGAACTAAGAACGTTCCAGTCCAGATGGCATGCTGTTTGGCTGAGCACAATGGAGGTTCTCAAATGCTGAGAAAATTCTCAAAATATACTTGCCAAGGGCCCTATGCTGGTAGATTTGTATCCCACACATCAATTATATTTTCTGGCTGCTTTGAGTGATTATTCTTTACCAAAGTGGGGGCATCTTCTCAGCACAAGGACTTTTTCTTTTCTGTCTGTGCTATCCAACATCAGCCAATATTGTGTGAATACTTTTCTTTTTTTTATTTTAAAAATGAAAAACTCAGTTCAGAGCTGTTCCTAATATTGATTCAGTTAAAAGTTTTAGAAATGTCTATGATTAAAAGTGTCACCAACTCACACAAGCCAGGAAGAGAAAGTTAGGCTCAGTGACAAATCCAACATGCTGGTTTTGTATTCTAGTCTCCACAACATACTTTGCTGGTCTTTGGGAGGCTTTGAAAGGTGCAACCAGGGTTGAAGGTAAGCGGGGAGAAAGAAAAGGAGAGAAACACAAGGTCACTCAAAAGTCATGGATTGTTCAGATTTTGAGAAACTGTATAACCAAAATTCATATTCTCTCTGTCCTTCCATCTTTCCATCTCTCACTCTGCCTCTCTCTCTCCCTTCTCCCTCTCTCCTCTAATGGGGTCTGATGTAACTCAGGCTCACATCAACTTTGTGATTCTCCTGCTTTCGCATCCTGCATAGCTGGGTTTACAGGCCTGTGCCACCACATTTAAAATCTCTTCTTATTTTATTTTATTTTATTTTATTTTATTTTATTTTATTTTATTTTATTTATTTGAGAATGAGAGAGAGAATGGGCAAACCATGCAGCTGTTGGCACATGCCTATTAACCCAGCTATGGATTTTGGTCTTTGTATTTGGCCTTAAACTGGAATAAAGAAGCCAGTTGCTCCAAAACCTTGTCATACCCATCACAAACACTCTGTGCCATGAGTGCCTTTGCCTGGTTGATGTCCTCTTGACAGGGTTGTGAGTTGGGGAGAGAGCAGGACCAGTCAGAATCCCACATTTGCTTCCAGCCCTATCTGATGATACCAACAGTTGCCCATGCAGACAGTGGAAGATACTGAAATAGTGAGGGTGAGTGGCGGCGGGGCTGAGAACATTTGCCACTTGGGCATTGTTTGTTGTGGTTGTGCCTCAGTTTCTTGACTTGCCTATTTGCATCTCTCGTCCTCTGGCACGTTTATCTGACCAGATAATTCTGTGGGCAAGGCAGAGGTGCCAGATAATAAGCCCCAGTGTACAAAACCACTCTGAGTCTCCACTTGCATCACATCTGCTAATGTCCCATTGGCTGAAACAACTCACATGTGGAGTTCATGGGTTGAAATAGATCTACCTTCGTTGGGAGTGCATTAGAAAGTTACAAAGCAAAGGGCCAGAATGCATGGAGTGGTGACAAATTGGGCCTAATGATGCCACACTCAGCTCCCAGAGCTGCTTGACTTCTTTTGTGAACCTCTCATTACCTTAGTGTTTCTAATTTTTTGGCTTAATTTACGCAAAATTAAGGGTTTTGTTGTCTGCTGTCATGAGACCCTAACAGAATCAGTTACTTTCCTACAGGACAAAACAGGCTTACATAGGTAAAGCGCTAAGAGTGACAGCTAGTGAGTGGCAGAGTTGGGATTCAAACCAGGCTCCGTCCACTGCAGTGATTTGTGAGAGGAGGTTTCTGGAGGGGAGCACATGCTGGGGTCAGAGTCCATCAGACCTGCTCTGCCTGCCTTTGGACGTGGGAGGGAGAGATGGCATTTGTTACTTTTGAGTAGCTATGGTCATAATACCTGGTGGACCAGCAAGCAGAGACAGGAACTAAGGGCTGGGGATAACCTTCAAAGGTCTGCCCCTAGTGACCTACCTGTGCCAGCTAGGACTCACCTAAATGTTCCACAGCGTCTCCAAGCAGCACGAGCAGCTGGGGGCTAGAACAAAACTTGAATCTGTAGGGGACATGTTAGGTTCAAACCATAAGAGGGATTGAAGCAAACTGTGGACAAGATGGAAGAGGAATGAGCTTCCTGAAACCCACGATGACTTTGTGAACTAAGAACATTCCAGTCCAGATGGCATGCTGTTTGGCTGAGCACAATGGAGGTTCTCAAATGCTGAGAAAATTCTCAAAATATACTTGCCAAGGGCCCTATGCTGGTAGATTTGTATCCCACACATCAATTATATTTTCTGGCTGCTTTGAGTGATTATTCTTTACCAAAGTGGGGGCATCTTCTCAGCACAAGGACTTTTTCTTTTCTGTCTGTGCTATCCAACATCAGCCAATATTGTGTGAATACTTTTCTTTTTTTTATTTTAAAAATGAAAAACTCAGTTCAGAGCTGTTCCTAATATTGATTCAGTTAAAAGTTTTAGAAATGTCTATGATTAAAAGTGTCACCAACTCACACAAGCCAGGAAGAGAAAGTTAGGCTCAGTGACAAATCCAACATGCTGGTTTTGTATTCTAGTCTCCACAACATACTTTGCTGGTCTTTGGGAGGCTTTGAAAGGCGCAACCAGGGTTGAAGGTAAGCGGGGAGAAAGAAAAGGAGAGAAACACAAGGTCACTCAAAAGTCATGGATTGTTCAGATTTTGAGAAACTGTATAACCAAAATTCATATTCTCTCTGTCCTTCCATCTTTCCATCTCTCACTCTGCCTCTCTCTCTCCCTTCTCCCACTCTCCTCTAATGGGGTCTGATGTAACTCAGGCTCACATCAACTTTGTGATTCTCCTGCTTTTGCATCCTGCATAGCTGGGTTTACAGGCCTGTGCCACCACATTTAAAATCTCATTTTATTTTATTTTATTTTATTTTATTTTATTTTATTTTATTTTATTTTATTTTATTTATTTGAGAATGAGAGAGAGAATGGGCAAACCATGCAGCTGTTGGCACATGCCTATTAACCCAGCTATGGATTTTGGTCTTTGTATTTGGCCTTAAACTGGAATAAAGAAGCCAGTTGCTCCAAAACCTTGTCATACCCATCACAAACACTCTGTGCCATGAGTGCCTTTGCCTGGTTGATGTCCTCTTGACAGGGTTGTGAGTTGGGGAGAGAGCAGGACCAGTCAGAATCCCACATTTGCTTCCAGCCCTATCTGATGATACCTAAATTCTTCACCACCTAGTGCTGGCCCTGTTCCACATGGGAGCCCTTAGCAAGAATGATGGGCTGGAGAGAGGGCTCAGTGGTTAAAGGCCCTTTTTAGCAAACCCTGATGGCCTGGTTGATTCCCCAGGACCCACACAAAGCAGGTACACAAGGAGGTGCATGCATCTGGAGTTTATTTGCAGTGCAAGATGCCCTGGCACTCCTATTTCCTCCCTCTCATTCTCTCTCTCTCCTTGCAAATAAATAAAAAATATATTTTAAAAAGAATGATGGGAACTAGAGTGTGGGCAGGACCAGAGGGACCATAGGGCTCCTACACAGTAAAGCAACCACAGGGGTTACAGGTAGCTCTACACAGATATGCAGTCTTTTTTGTTGAGATTCACCTCCCACGGACAGACCCCCTAACTGGATATGAGGTGTCATTAAAAGAAAGAGAAAGTAAGATAAAGAAGAGACAGCTGAGGTAAAAGGTTATAAGTATGTTACAAAGCCTGGGAAGGTAGTCCTAATTTTTTTTTTTTTTTGATGTAGGGGCTCACTCTAGCCCAGGCTGACCTGAAATTCACTATAGTTCTAGAATGGCCTAGAACTCAGTGATTCTCCTACCTCTGCCTCCCAAGTGCTGGGATTAAAGTGTGTGCCACTTCATCTGTCTGGTCCTGTTTCTTGAATGTGTCCCATAAAGTTTCATGGGTTGGAAATTTAATCCCCAAATTCATATGTTTGGGGAGAGGTCATAAGTTTAGGGGAGGTCATGGTAGTGGGGTCTCCATGATGGCATTAGAGGCTCTATGAGAGGAATAAATAAAATACCTGAGATAGCTCACATGCTCTGTCTGGCCATATGATGTTCTGAGTCATGTTATTGTGCAGAAGAACAACTTTCCTAGATGTTGAACAAATACCAGCATCATGCCCTTTGACTTCCCAGCTTCTTAACTGTGAGCCAAATCAACTTCAGCAAATTCTCAGAGTTACAGAAAGCTCCACATGCTGTCCTGAACATCCAACCAAATACAGCTTACGGGAGGAATGGGATTTATTTCAGTTTATGGATTCAAGGGAGGTTCCACCAATGGCAGAAGAAGCTGGCTCCCATTCATAGATCTAAACAGAGAGTGAAACCACCAGCAGTCAGCAACACCAAAAAGCAGCAACAAACAAACATGAACTGATAGCAAGCAGGAGCCCTCACTGGAGCTCACATCTCTCTGCACCTCTCTGGGTTGGAATTCAGATCCACCCCCAACCATACCTTTGGGCTGGAGCCCAGGATCTTCCCCCAGTGATACCTCCTCCAGCCAGGCAGCTGGAGACCCAAGTTCCAAGCTTAATAAAACACCTGAGTCTATGGGGGACATACAGTAAAACTACCACTCTCTGCTTCAGGTAGTTTGCTATAGCCCTGGAAAAGGAACTAAGACAGGAAGTAAAGAAAGCCCACCACTGATATTGCCCATGTCCGAATGAGGCAGGTGATTTTTAAAAAAATCTATTCTCTCTCCTTTTTAATGGCAAAGGCACGCCTTGATTTTCCCCAAGGTGTGTTCATTCTCATAAAATGCCTTTGTTTTGTAACCTACAAATCTGGTCTTCAAATTGCTATTTTTCTGTTACAGTTAACGAATTCAGTCTGTCTTGGTGGCTGAATTGTCCAGAGTTCTGAAGTCGGCATCTCCTGTTTACTTCACAAGCTGGCTAACAGTGTGCTTTTTCTGAGGCCATCTGGTGGTCTTGAGCTTTCAGGCAAGGAGCCGATTTCTACATTATGTTTTAGGTAGCGATTTGTTTGTTCTTAAAGCAGAATGTGTTCTTGAAAGGGGAAATGATTTTCTACATCTTTCTTTTTCAGGCAGGAATTTGACACCCTAAGGAAGAATAACTGGACTGGTTTAGACTAAAGTCAGACAACTTCCAGAACAAAATGACACAGCATCACCCCTAAGAATGATGAAGTGTTTTCCTGGAGCCTGATGGTCTCTTGAAACTGCTACCCCAGCTAGGATCCCCCCTAATTGCTTTTAGTCTCACTTTAAATACTATCATTAATGAAAATGGCACATCAAGGCAGGCAGGCTCTGCAAGAAGGCAACCCTTGTAACAAAAAGCTGGTCAGCATCCAGATATCTTAGACTTGTGAATAAAGGAACCAGAGATGAGAAATTGCCCGTGTTAGAATGATTATCTCCAGGTGGTAGGATTACAGAGGAATTTTAAATGTCTATTTTAAAGTTGACATAGAAGATATGAATTACTTTCGTAACAAAGAATACATGCACAAAACAAAAAGTTCTCCAGACATTTGATACTGCAGAAACAATAGTATTTCATTTCGACACATTTGAAGAGTTATTTGGGGTATAAGATCAGTCAATCATATAGTTTTGCAAAAATATTTACTATCTTTGTTACTTTTTTGTGGTGTTGGGGATGGAACCCAGGGTTTTGAACACACTACATACAGGCACATGTTTTACTACTGGGCTGCACAACCAGCCTGCACAAAGGGCTTTCTGTGGAGAAGGTTACCCTGGTAAACCTTTTTTTTTTTTTTTAAATATCTGGGGCCCCATCAGTAGAGGTGCATGGTGGGAAGCTATGTGGACCAGGCACAAGGCTCAGATGGCCCACCTCAAAGGCACCCAGGGATAGCTTTTCACAGAACACAGTGGAGTGTTATTCATTGCAATCACAAGAAACACACCTGAACCAGCCTAGGCAGAGGAAGGGTGTCTGGAGGCAATCAGGTGAGTCTTCACAGAGCCCAAGTATGGATTCTTGGAGGCCAGAATTGCAGCTACAGAGTCATCTCAGAAGCTGGGGCAGGCATTCTCTCGAGGATCCACCTAGTTTTCCATGTCCCTTTCTCTGTTACCCCCCGAAGTAAAACTGGGTCCCAAGTGACCCAGATCTCACAGTTTCAAAGCCTATGAATCTCATGTACCTAGGAGAAAAAGAATTTAACTGGCCCAGCCTAGATGGCCACTAGTCCATAGGTACATTTGTGTTTTTTTAAAAGATTTATTTATTATTAGAGACAGAGAAAGGGGGGGGAGAGAGAGCGAGAAAATAGGCACTCCAGGGCCTCCAGCCACTGCAAACGAACTTCCAGACGCATGTGTCACCATGTGCATGTGGCTTATTTGGGGCCCGGAGAGTTGATCTGGGGTCCTTAGGTGTCGCAGGTATGCACCTTAATTGCTAAGCCATCTCCCCAGCTCACATTTGTATTTTTTGCCAGCCTTCCTGACAAAGCAGTCCTGAGCCTGGGCACACAGTCAGGCCTCTCTTGATATCTCTCACTTCTCTCCATGTGTGCTGTATAAGGCAACAAGAATACACAATGGCTCTTGTCCACCCTGATCTGATCAGATGTGGCTAGAATAGGGCAGCAGAATGTCCCTCAAGCAGGTGGATAGCAAGGACAGCGCTCCTCTGTCCCCAGGGGGGAAACAGCTTGAAAACTTTTCACCTTACTGTTTTTAGACAGGTCATACTACAATGAGGTTGAGTATACTATGTTTAGGCATATTTCATTAAAAAAAAACCCTGTAACCCTTGCTTTTAAGTTTGAAAAATATGATTGAACAGAGTTGGTAAGTGTGCAACTACGTAGCTACAGAGCTTGTAAGAGCCCAGTTTGTACCCTCAAGAACCAAGATGAAATGAAATGTTGTATGAGAGGACCAACTATTGGAAACTGGATGGCTTATTAAAGGAAGGAACACAAGGTCTTCAGGGAATTTTCATTTTGGAAACTTGGAAACATCTGGATGGCAGGTCTTACGTCTGCCTGGAAGGGGAGTAAGGACTAGATGGCTTCTCCAGCCCCCTCTGAATCAGATGACTCTGTCCAAAGAAGACAGTCAGAATTTTCCTCTTTGAACTCTGGTCGAACCCACTCTCTATAAACTGGCTCATGATTTTCTGAAATCTGTTTGTAATTGTCGACCTTGTTCCCAGTTAGACATAAAACCCCATCTGCCCTTCTGGAACGCCCCAGGTTTCCCCAGCATCTGGTTTTCCTCCTTAGAGCTTGCTCTCTCCTGTGCCAGAGGAGACTCCAGGGCCCACGGGTCCTCCTCTCTCTCTGCAGAGCGTGGAATGATGGGCCTTTGCTCACTCTGGCTTTGTTTCTCTGCCCTCGGAGGACATGGAGTCTCCAGGTCTCCTTTGACCCCAGTGGCTGTTTAGTGACTGCTCATTCCTCACATTTCAAATGTCATTCTGATGGAAATGACAAGATATCTTCTCCTCTTATAGTTGGAGGTAAACATATTTGTAATTGACCTTAGAATATTTTTTTTCTTGCCTTTGAGTAGGGTCTCACTCTAGCCCAGGCTGACATGAAACTCACTCTGTAGTCCCAGGCTCAAACTCACAGTGATCCTCCTGCCTTTGCTTCCTGGGTGCTGGGATTAAAAGCATGCACCACCCTTCCCAGCTTAGAATATTTTTTGAGACATTGGGGTTGTTCTTTTCTATTTAATTTAATTTAACTAATTTTTTTTTTTTTTTGGTTTTTTGAGGTAGTGTTTCACTCTAGCCCAGGCTAACCTGGAATTCACTATGTAGTCTCAGGGCAGCCTCAAATTCTCAAACTCTGCCTCCCAAGTGCTGAAATTAAAGGTGTGTGCCACCACGTGTGACTCATTTAAAATTTTTATTAGCATATATTAATTAAACACAATAGTGGTTTCATTATGATATTTTCTACATGTATATAATGTGTTTTGTTCATATTTTATTATATTCTGCTATGAAATCTCAACTCACCCAAGGCTCAACTCTGGGCTGGATGGGGCAGACACGGTTGGAGGTGCTAATGGTCACTGTGCAAGTTGGGCATGAATGACGTAAGGCTTTTGTGGACTCGGAATTTTTTCCAGCCCCTTCTAACCCCAGGGTGTTACCTCCTTTTTCAGAGACTATCAGGTTCTATGTTGTGCTGTAAGTGTGACTTAAGCAAGTAATTATTCAGTGGTGTCTTGGAATGTTTTAAGACTAGAAAGAAAAATAGTTTGTCACATTTTAGAGAGCTTTGGTTAAAGAAGCTGCTGTGGATTTGTGAAAGCCAGGTTGTAAAATTCAGATGAACTCTCTAAACAACAAAAGCCCCTTATGGAAAAATCATGTGTAGATGCAATGAATGCTTGCACAGACAGATTAGGAATCCTCTGGATGAGCCATAAAACTAATGGGATATGGGAGCCAAGAACTCAGCCTAGTGAGCCAAGGATAACCATCACAAAAGACTTTAGAAGTGTTTCTTACCAGGCAGGGAGAGAGAGAAAGAGAGAGATTGGGAGAGGGAGAGAGGAATACTTAGAGGAGTGTGGAGTGTGCTATTGAGAAAATGATACATTATTTAATTTTTGAATTAATAGCTGGAAGCTTCTGGGATGTTGGTAAGTGTTCAGGGTTTAGGAGACACCCATGCAAGAGGATAAAAACCTTATAGTTAGCATATCGGATAATTGTGAAGTCTGGTCATCAGAACTATTATTTATATTACCCGGACAAGGATATGAAATTATTCTAGTCGAAATTGATGATGAATGAACAAACATTTCCGTGATTTTGTTAGGGGTTGCACAGAACATGGATGAGTAAGTGGAACACACACTATATCCTAGCCTCTGTCCAAGACTCAGGCTGAGAAATCCTTTTTTATCTTCTGATGTTGGAAGCAGACACCTGTGGTGGATTGGGATCCTCAGCGTGGCTGTACACTGTAATCACCTGAGGAGAGTGAAAGAGAACAGCACTACCTGGGGCCTAACCTCAGTGACTCTGACTTAATTGGTCTGGAGTGTGGCCTGGGTTTGGAGATTTTTTGTTTTGTTTTGTTTTGTTTTGGTTTTTCAAGGTAGGGTTTCACTCTAGCTCAGGCTGACCTGGAACTCACTATGTAGTCTCAGGATAGCCTCGAACTCATGGCAATCCTCCTACTTCTGTCTCCCGAGAGCTGGGATTAAAGGCATGTGCCACCAGGCCTGGCTTGGAGATTTTTTTTAAAGCTTTGGAAACCAGATGATTCCAATACAAAGTCTGAGTACTCTTGTGTAGGGTTTTTCTTACTACTTTAATTTTTTTTTTTTTTTTTAAAAACAAGTTTTAGTGACTCCAAACTGGGTTTAAGGATAGATGGTAACCTCATGGAGGGAAATAAATGCAAAGGAGAAGGAAGATGTCTCCGGCTGGTGACAACTGGTGTGGATGTGTGTTGTAGGAGGGCTCTCCCTAGGAACCAGATGGTGAAAGGCAGGGAAGTGCAGTGAAAATGACTCAAAAGAAGTAAGATCACCTTCTTAGTATATCCTGGAACTTAGACTGCATTTAAAAAAATGTTCATTTATTTATTTGAGAGAGAGAGAGAGAGGTAGAGAGAGAGAGAGAGAGAGATCGAATATGGGTGCGCCAGGGCCTCTAGCCACTGCAAATGAACTTCAGACACATGTTACCCCTTGTGCATCTGGCTTAGGTGGGTCCTGGGGAATCAAACTGAGGTCCTTTGGCTTTTCAGGCAAATGCCTTAACTGCTAAGCCATCCCTTCAGCTCTAGACTGCATTTTTAAAGTATGTGAAAGTTTAAAGTATGTTAAAGTTTTCTATTTTTCTGTCATTTGTAAAACATCTATTGAATCTATTACTCCAGAGGATTGCATTATTTACCTATATGAACTATAGGTAAATTAAGACTAATTGATTCAGTGTAATGTTAAAATACTGCAATTGAAGTATCATAGCATAACAAGAGAAATGAAAGGATTGCTTCATATCAGGAAGATGGTGTTTTCTGTGCTCTTGTCAGAGCTCAGACTGTTGACTTGTTAGTGTCACTGAAACCAGAGACTGCTAGTGCACATTGCATGCTGGCATCAATAGGCAATGCTTGTCTCTCTTTTGGATGGGTCTGCATATTGGGAATTTACACAGATCAAAACTGTAGAAAATTCTCCTGGATAAGCACTTCAACACAGTGTTGGATATAAAGCAAGCAAGAAAACACCGTCCAAAGCTGGAGAGTCCAGTTTTCTAGTCATGGAGGAGCCATGAAGGGATTCATAGTCACCCTGGTTATACCCAGTTCCTGAGTATTTTTTATATTCTATTGTAACATTAGACTGTGGTCTCACACTATGAATAATAGTATGCTATTGATTTCTTTCTTGCCTCCCCCCAAAGGCCTCAGATTTGGCCAAGAATCAGCTGTCAAGAACTGAGCCACTTGTACATTTCCGCTGGTTTCAAAGTGATTTTTCTGCAGCACTGGGGATGTTCCTGACTCACGTGTCCTCCTCAGCCGTGCTGCCGAAGACAAAGCTGAGTCAATGTGACTCAGCCTCTGCAGCCAGCCTATTTTTCACTATGTTGGCTTTGGATTTTATCTCTACCCTTTCGAAAATTAAGTCTTAGGAGGAACCCTGAGGATAAGTAGCTTCAATGTATCAATGTGTCATAAATTTACATGAACTCTTACAGCTAGCTGTATTTATTCACAGACAGGCAAGGGATGCTCCACTAAGATAAACCTCTTGTTCTGGTTTATTGTGATGTAACCTAGACTTATTTTACTGCTTGACAGAGTAATCTGAGGGCTTCTGTTGTAACTCTATCTGAGAAAACTCTTAGCTATTTGCTCATCACGTCTTATCATCCCCCCTGTCTTGTTTGTTTGTTTTAGAGACACATTCTCACTATGTAGCTGGAAGTTATGGGTGTGAACCACCACTTGCAGCTTTCCCGCCATTGTTTTCTTTTCTGTTAATATTGTGTTATGTTCCTTCTACTTTCTTTGGGAAAGGCTGTTGTTTCTATTTTCTGGGATCTATACATTTGCTCATGCTGTTCCCTCTGGAATGCTTTTCCCATTCCTCATCCCATTTCTCCAAGGTTCCACTCCATAAACTCCTCTTCCATGACCTCCCTCTTGATCCCCACCTGCCCTTTCTTTGTGCTCTGGTCGTAGAAGATAGTTCACAGGTCCTCACTGCTAAGCCTGCCGCTTTTCTGAGTTCTAACTCAAAAAGTGTAACTTTTCCTTTTCAACTTTATCTTTTCTTTGGATGCTAGCCTAAATCCTAAGCATGCTTACCGTTTTCCCTGTTTTCTCAATCTCCCTTGCTTTACTAATTCCTCATTTTCCCTTGTGCCTAATTTGTCCGTATGAGACAAAGAACTTCCTGGTAAAAAGTCCCCAAACATTTGTACTGCCATGAGGGAGTCTATGAGCTCTGAGGCTCAGAGGCAGGGCACTCAGCAGGAGATAGCTGAGCTGGACTGGTGTGGCTGATTCCAGTGTGCTCAATAGCCAGTTAAAAAGGATCCCCAAAGGCCATTGTGGTATACCTAGGACCTGGTTGCTTAACAACCACTAAACATTTAGAGTGTTATGTTTAGCAAGTGCCACAGCTAAAACTGGCTTTTGTACAGTAAATGTTGATTTCCACGCAACAAGGCCGATGTCTGTGGCCAATTCTAAACCCAAATCGGGAAGCTTTTGAAGTCACCTTTCAGTTGTTACTTACATAACTGATGACTTAAAAATGAGAGAAATAGGGGCTGGAGAGATAGCTTAGCGGTTAAACGCTTGCCTATGAAGCCTAAGGACCCCGGTTCGAGGCTCGATTCTCCAGGGCCCACGTAAGCCAGATGCACATGGGGGTGCATGCATCTGGAGTTCGTTTGCAGTGGCTGGAGGCCCTGGCATACCCATTCTCTCTCTCTCCCTCTCTTTCTCTCTCTCTCTCTCTACCTGCCTATTTCTGTATCTCTCTCAAATAAATAAATAATAAAATATTTTTAAAAAATGAGAGAAATAAAGTATTCACATCTGAAGTATAATCCACACCATTCTTGGGGAATACTGGAACCTTCTTATACTTCTTAGATAATTTTCAAATATCTTAAATGTCAGTGTGCCAAAACATCAGTGGTATAAGGACTCTTAACATGTTCATATTTTTATATTAGACAAGGGATCCCATAATTCTTGAAAAATTATAAAGCCCTCATTATTTATGGGATAAACGTAAAAAATCTGCCAGATTTAAAAAAATTGCTTTGGGTTGGGTACTTTTTCTGGTTTTTCAAAGAGTTGTGATTTTCTTACAAAGTATAGGATAATAATTACATGATAATAGCAAAATGCCCTCTCTGTGTAATTTTGTAAATACCTTTTGGAATAAATTCGGGTGGTTAGTGTAACCACTTTCCAGTGTGGATGCCAAGGCTATGAGCTTTGTTTTCTTGAGCATGGAGGTTAGTGGAGGTGGAATGGATGGCTTTCTCAAAGTTGAGTGCAAAAATAGACTACCAAGTTTCAAGATGGCTTCACTTTGAGGTAGTGGGAAGGAAAGGGAAGATGGCATGTGTGGAAAGGTCACGCAAGGTGACAGCCACACATAAAATGCCATCTTGAAAACATGCTAGCATATCTACCTAAGCCATAAATAACTTCTAAAAAGTTCTAACATACAGACTAGTGTTGGGGTGGAATTGTTATTCCCCTCCCCACAATTTCTTCTTTGCGATCCTAATTAGGGGCAAAGTTTTTGCAGATACAGTCAAAGTTAACATGAAACTGTTAGCAGAACCTGGAGGTCCTACTACTGTGTCAAACAAACAATGAGACAGAGACTGGTGGTGAAGATAGTTCAAATGTGGGCTCATGAAATTGGGGTAGAGACTACCAGTTTCAAAAATACCTCATAATATTCCCAGTTTTTGAAAGAGGAAATGTGGTAAGGATTGAAAAAAAATATTATTTATTTTATTTGAGAGAGAGAGAGAAAAAGAGAGAGAGAATGGGTGGGTCAGGGCCTTCAGCCCCTGCAAATGTACTCAAGATGCATGCACCATCCTGTGCATATGGCTTACATGGGTCCTGGGGAATGGAACCAGGGTTCTTTGGCTTTTCAAGCAAGTGCCTTAACCACTAAGCCCTCCCTCCAGAACTGTTTTAAGAATTTTTTGGAGTGTTGTGTGAACAGGAATCTTTGGCAAACTTTTTCATCCTTTGATGCATTCCTTGAAGGGTTTGTAGTGTGGAGAATTGTTCTATCCCTTTCTTTGAAAACCTGCTTCAGGCCCAATCTCCTGTGTTCCTATTAACACACCAATTAAAAATAAAAAAAAACCAAAAACAGTGGTAGAAAAGAAAGGAGGAAGCATTATTAACACCTGTCTGTAATGGGTAGGTTGTTGTGATTGGCCAAGAGAAAAAAGGTGCAGTTATCTGGGCTTTGTTTACATTGCATATCAGAACTTATCAAAGGGAAGGCTATTTCTTTCTAAGACTGGTTCCTCTGCCAATGTAACAATACATACCAATGCACCAATAATTTAGGGTGTTCCGGGATTCTCTTGTTATGAATTCAACAAATGAAACCCACAGACCAGAGGATAAGGTTCAGAGAGCTTTTATTATAGCTTAGAGTTTTAGGAGGGAGAGCTTTAGGGGGAGGGAGGCTTAAGCCCAGAATGTTAGAGAAGGAAGCAAGGCAGAACTCTTGCCCAGGGGGACAAGAGGGGATTTGAGAAGTTGTGGTTTTTTATGAGTCCATAGATGGTTGGCTAGTTGAGCAAGTTTAGTCCTGATGCCAAGAGACTGAGATTAGAATTCTGGAAAAGAACAATCTTCCCAGATTGTGAATTCTCTAGAAAGGGAGTGGAAGGACTTGCTATAGGGGAGACATAAGGGCAGACCAGATCCTTCTGATGTTTCTGACCTACAGTAAACTGTAGTGAGCTCGATTTTCCCCGATAGGCCCAAGGACAAGTCCTCCTTTTAGCCAAGAGAACACTATTCACTTTGGGGTCCTGTCCCCAACTGCCTACCAATTTCTATCTCTAATCACAGACATGTATTTTTTTTTTTGCAAGTTTATTTTTTTTCTCTTTCTGTGTTTTTAAAAATCCACTCTAAGATCATTATAGTAGGCCTTAACCCAGATTGATTTGTGTCCTGATAGGAAGTTGGAAATTTGAACACAGACACACAGACAGTAGATGGCATGTAAAGATGGACATATTCAGTCAGGCCACCACAAGCCAAGGAGTATCTTGGGGCCATTAGAGACTGAATGAGGCAATGAGACAGCTTCCTCCAGAGGATTCTAGAAGGCACATGGGCCTTGATTTGTATGTCTAGTTCCCAGAAGTGAGCCGTGTGTGTGGTTTTGTAAAAGTGGTCTTGGTGTTATAGATGCTCATATTGTTGAGTCCTTTGTCTCATTGTTACACAAATATTAGGTACATGGGCAATAAGGAGTGAGTAAAGCAAAGGAGATTTGTTGAGAAAAAATATGAAAATGCCCCAAAGTGTCAAGGCAAGCACACTTAGGATTTTGGTCAGCATCCAAAGAAGGGAAAGAAAAGAAAGGAGAAAAACGTTCCTGTTTCTGCATTAGAACATAAGAAATCAGGCAGGCTCAGCAGTGAGGTCTGGAGAAATTGTACCAAGAGGGGCTTCTGGGGAGTCTAGTACATTATGTGATTAAGGGGAGAGCTATTCTTCCCACCCTTTTGGCATATCTTTAGGTGAAGGGTGGTCTCTTGACCAGCTGAATGGTTGACAGATTCTGTTGTATTAACTCTTAAGGGAGGGGACTATGGCTCTGATACTTCCACCTTCCTGCTTTTCATACCAAGGAGACAGGTCCCTCCTTTGATGACCTCCAAGCCTATTAATGTCTGCCTATGTACAACATTGGGAACTTAATATGGTCAGTGACTCCCCATGCCAGATATTGTTTAGAAATCCATGAGGATTCCAGATTATACCTATAATCTTAGCACTTGGAAGGCTAAGGCAAGTTTGAGGCCAGCCTGGGATACACAGTGAGGCCTTGTCACAAAAATCAACCACCTGGGCTGGAGAAATGGATTAGTGGTTAAGGGCCTTGCCTGCAAAGCTAAAGACTCAGGTTCAATTCTCCAGGACCCACATAAGCTAGCTGCACAAGGTGGCGCATGCATCTGGAGTTTGTTTGCAGTGATTGAAGGCTCTGGTATGCCCATTCCCCCTCTGTCTGTCTGTCTGTCTGTCTGTCTCTTTCTCAAATAAAATAAAATAAAATAAAATAAAATAAAATAAAATAAAATAAAATAATCAACTACCTTACTCTAGTCAGGATGGCAATCATTAAACAATCAACCAACAATAAATGTTGGTGAGGATGTGGGGAAAAAAGGAACCTCATTCACTGCTGGGAGAGTACACACTTGTACAACCACTATGGAAATCAACATGGAGATGACTGAAAAAGAGGAAAATAGAGCTACTAACTGACCCAGCTGTTCCTCTATTGGGCATCTATTCTAAAGGCTCCATTCTTCACTGCAGAGATATTTGCTCAACTGTGTTAACAGCTGCTTAATTCACAATAGCTAAGAACTGGAATCAACCCAGATGCCCATTACTTTGACAATTGGATAATGAAGATGTGGTACATATACACAATGAAATCCTACTCAGCATTAAGGAAAATAATGTAAAGAAATTTGTAGGAGGGTTGGAGGGATGGATTAGCAGTTAAGGGCTTGCCTGCAAAGCCAAAGGAACCATGTTTGACTTCCCAAGGACCCATGTAAGCCAGATGCACAAGATGGCACATGCATCTGCAGTTTGTTTGCAGTGGCAGAAGGCCCTGGCACACCCACACAAACTCTCTCTGCTTCTCTCTCAAAAAAAAAATTTAAAATAAAATATTAAAAAAAAAATTTGTAGGAAAATGGAATGACTTAGAACAGATCATATTAAATGAACTCACACAACTACAGAGAGACAAATGCTACATATTCTTCCTCATCTGTGGTTCCTAACCTGGAACAGCTTGAGTTGCAGCATACCATACAGGTAACTTGAGGGAGAGATAATAGGGATGGAAGTATTTGGGGTAAGGAGAATGGGAGGTGTGAGTGGGGGAGATACACAAAAAACTAAATCCAAAAGGAATTGGTACCATAGAAACCCATCTCCTGGATAGCAGACTAAAAGATACAACCCTCAGTAAGGGCCCCGGAGAGGGCGGAATGAGGCCTAACCTTAAAACATTTGGCTCTGGCTTATAACTCCCAGTGTGAGAAGTTGTTACAACTCACATTGAGCTGTTGATCAGAAAGACCTATGAGGTCCCCAAAACAAGACAGGATTTTATCAAAGCACTAGATTACTTGCCTGAGGAAAAGGTAAGACCCTGTTGCAGAAGATACCACATGCTGCTGACACATAACATGGAGAGAGGTCCAGCTGAATCTGGAAGCAATCCAGTTCCCAGATGGTTAGCCTGTGTAGTGCTCAAAAGTACTACATGAGCGGCTGGGGGAAAATGGCCAACAATGTTGTGTGCTAGCAGGGGCACTGCTATACAAAAGCAAGCAGCCTGACAAGATGAACACACCTGTGCAATAGTGGCACCCAGCCTAGGTAGGTAACCACAGGTCTCTCTGATTGGCTCAGTAGAAAGGAACCCATAGTTGGAACTGGGACCCAAGTCAGAATCCTATGGAGACCAAGGTCATAGACTCCAAAAAGAAGCTCCCACCAGTCTTTGGCCAAAAGGGTGGTGATACCCATCAAAATCTCTCTAAATTAACAATGCTTATCCCATTTCACCTATACTGACCTCAACCTCCATTGGAGAATCTGTTTTTCTTTTTCAGAAGGCAACAAGAACCAAGGAGATAAACCATCCTTCTCACCTCAGCCAGGGCCCAGGTGAAACCACAGAGGAATTGGCAAGATGAGCAAGAGTGCTGCTTCCACAGTGGGCCTGTGAACCTATGCCAGGGTCATGGAGACAGACACTGAGGATACTCAAAACAGAATCAAAACATATCAAAGCAGAAATCCAGAGGCTGCTGAGAGCTCAACACTAAAGTAGACTTAAAGCACACCCACCATGGAAGGAAGAGGGTGTGGAAAGAATGTAAGAGCCAAAGGGTGGGAAGTAATCTCCAGAGGCACTGCCCCCACCCTCACAATATGTGGTAGTTTGAATATATGTCCCCAATATATTCAGTGTTTTATTAGTTATAGTTTGCATCTGCAATCACCTTGCTAGAGGCAATGTCACTGGGGGCCATCTTAAGGTGTGGTAGTGGGTTTGAGATTCCATTGTAAAGATATGCAAAGTGTGCCTAATAGGAGTTCCTGAAGTGTGCTGTGGCTTTTGGGCTGTAGTTTTTTTGCTCTGTGTGCTGTGGTGGCTGGTTGGTTTTTCTCTCTCTGCTTGGCCCTGTGAAAGCAGGCTGCTTCTTCTGCCTTTATGGAACTTCCCCTGGATCTGTAGAGCTTCAATAAATAATATCCCTTCCTCCATAACTGTGCCTGATCTGGAAGTTCATTTCAGCGAACCTGAAGCTGTCTGCTACACAATGATTGACTGCTGCCCTCACAACTCATAACCCATAACTCCATGGTGAATACCAGAAATCCCACTGAGGAGGGCTATCAGTGGAATGGGAGCAGAGAGGAGGAAAATGATGATATCAACACATAATGTGTCCATACAAAGTTTTCTACCTAATAAAAAAAAATAAAACTAATGAACAAGAAATTAAAAACAAAGAAATAACACATGAGGACTTCATAAAAATACTAATGCCTATGTAACTCCTTATCTAGACCAATTGAATTGGAATTTTGGTGGTTTCACCATTTTCACATATATATTTGCAAGCAGATAGAGAAAAGAGAAACAGAAAGAATGGGTGCACCATGGGTGCAAACAAATTCCAGATACACGTGCCACTTTGTGCATCTGACTTTACACAGGAATCAAACCCAGGTTGGTAGGCTTTGCAGGCAAACACCTTAACTGCTGAGCCATCTCTCCAGCCCTCATGAGTAGTTTTAAATGCCCTCAGAGCAATTCTGATGTTCAGGTAAGACCAGAAACTATTGATTCAGATTGTCATGTTATCAGCATTGGGTCATGGGTTGGAAAAACCATTCTAAATTGCTGTCTGCAGCAGCCTGAGGTATTATTTTTAGAGACTTCCTACTCAGGTGAAGCTAGGATTTTTTAATTCATGACATAAAAGAATTTCAGGAGAAGCCAATAGAAAACAAAATTGAAGGTTATTAAGGAGAGATTATGGGCTGGAGAGATGGTTTAGCAGTTAAGGTGTTTGCCTGTGAAGCTAAAGGACCTGGGTTTGATTCCCCAGGACCCATGTAAGCCAGCCATAGTCACAAGGGGCACATGCATCTGGAGTTTGTTTGCAGTGGCTACAGGCCCTGGTGTGCCCATTCTTTCTCTCTCTCTGCTTGCAAAGAACTAAATAAAAATTTTAAAAAATTGGGCTGGAGAGATGGCTTAGTGGTTAAGGCACTTGCCTACAAAGCCAAAGGACCCAGGTTTGATTCCCCATTACCCAAGTAAGCCAGATGCAGAAGGGGGCACATATGTCTGGTGTTTGTTTACAGTGGCTAGAGGCCCTGGCGTGCCCATTCTCTTTCTGTCTGTCTCTCTTCTCTCTCTCTCTCTGCTTGCACATAAATAAAATTTTAAAAATTAAAAAATTAAAAATATAAAATAAAAAGAAGACATTATAGCATATGTTTACTTACAGAAATTAATAGAAAGAGAGGCACTGAGGGAAAGCATAGCACACACTGAAGCATGGATGTACCCTTCCCAAGAGAGGGTCACACTTGCTGTCTTTACAATGGCAATATATTCATTTTTCTGAAGCTATATCATCATAAGATTGGTACAGAATTTAAAGGGATCATAGGATGATTTTTGGTCTATAGGGCAGTTTTTTGTGGCTCTATAATACATCCAGGATTTATCTTTCTGTTAAGGATCATTTTGGTTGTTCAGGGCTTCCATATAAATTATAGAATTGCCTTTTCTAGTTCTGTGGCAAATGTAATTGGGATTTGGATGAAGATTGCATTGAATATTATGTTTCCTTATGCTAAATAAAATAAGCTAGTCTTAGAGAAACAAATGCCACATGTTTTCTATGTGGAGCTTAGATTTAAAATTATATATGTGTGCATGTATGTGTGAGTGTATAGGCCATGAAATTAGAAAAGGGATCATGAGAAAAGAGGAAGCTTTATTAAGGGAAGGAAGAAAAAGAGTCAAATGGAATTCATGTTGTATTAGTTATGTTTTCATTTCTGTGAATGAATATTTAACTCGAAGCAACTTAAGGAAAGTGAAGTTTATTTTAGCTGATAGTTCAAGGAGATATAGTCCTTTATGCCAGGGAAGGGACAGAAAGCCAGCCAATCACCAGCCAGAGTCCAGAGCAGAGAACAAACAGGAAGTCGGCCCAGGCTATAAAATTTCAATACCTTCCCCCAGTGACCTGCTTATTCAAGCAAGCCTCTACCCCCTAAAGGTTCCACAGTCTTCCCAAACAGCACCACCAGTTGGGAGCCAAGTGTTCAATCACACGACCATATGGGGGAGACTCCCCAGGAGCTCCTCTCCTTGGTGAAGTTTCTTTAGACATCACTGCGGAGTCTTCCTGCTTTTCTAAGTTCAAACTCAGGAACACATTCGACATGTGATAAGAAATCAGAACTGCTTGGAAGGAATGGAACCAATCTTGGGGAGCAGGGTACATTAAGGGAAGGTAGTGGGAAAAGGAAATGGTTGAAAACAAAGCACAATGACACATATGTATAAAAAGGTACCATAATAAAAAGTCACTTTTATGCTAATCTAAAGAGTAATATAAAACTGATAGTAGATTAGAGATTGCCTCTGTGTAAGCTGGCAAAGGAGAGAGTCAGAATAAGAAAAAATAGACTTTATTCACAAGAAAGGAACAGAGAAAAAGCTTTAGAAATCCATGAAGGAAATGAAAGGATAGTGGGAAAGAGCAGAAAAAGGCATGTGATGCAGAGAAACAAGCTGAACACAGCCTTAGCCATGCAGTTCTCCGGTGGGGACAGGGTGCAAAAGCGAACTCCCAAAAGTAAGCTAGATGAAAGGCAGGCAGCCCCACCCTCAGGACAAGCTGAGAGCCCTAACAGGCATCAAATAAAGTTGCAGTTTTTTGTGAGAAAGCCATGCCTCTGAATTCTACCCAACCTTTAAAGAAGAGCAAACACAAATGATTTTCAACCTGTTCCATGAAATAGAAGAGGAAGCAATACTACCAAACTTGTTCTACAAAGACAATTTTATCCAGAAACCCAAACAGGATGAGAGCAGAGCAAAGAAGGAAAACAAGTCAGGAGTGGTAGCACACGCCTTTAATCCCAGCACTCAAGGGACAGAGGTAGGAAGATTGCCATGAATTTGAGGCCAGCCTGAGACCACATAGTGAATTCCAGGTCAGCTTGGGCTAAAGCAAAACCCTACAAAACAAAACAGAAGGAGAAGGAGAAGGAGAAGAAGAAGAAGAGGAGGAGGAGGAGGAGGAGGAAGAAGAAGAGTTAAATTCCAATTTTCTATAAACCTAAATGCAAATATTCTCAATAAAATTCTTGCACAAATTCAAGAGCACATTAAGAAGATCTACCATGACCAAGCTGGTTTAATTCCAGGATGAGAGGTTGGTTCACATGTACAAATCAATGTATAATTCTGCACATAAATAAACTAAGGACAAAAACCATATGACCACCTCAAATGGATATAGAGAAGGCCTTTGACAAAGTTCAAGATCATGACATGAAAAAAGCCCTGAAGAAACTAAGAATAGAAGAAACATACCTCAACAGAATAAAGACTATATACGGCAGACCTATAGCCAACATTATACTAAATGAGAAAAAGCTGAGAACATTTACTCTAAAATCCAGAAGGACTCAAGGGTGCCCACTCTCTCCACTCTTACTCAATACAGTGCTCAAAGTCTTAGCTAGGGGATTAGGACAAGGGAACAAGATAAAAGGGATACAAATAAGAAAGGAAGGAGTCAAATTATCCCTATTTGTAGACAAAATGATCCTGTATCTAAAGATCCTAATCCTCTACCAGAAAACCCTTAGACATGATAAATACTTTCATCAAAGTAGCAGGATACAAAATTCATATACAATAATTAGTAATTTTTCAGATGGCAGAGAAAATGGAGGAAAACTAAGATTCATCAGTAAGAGAAGATAGCAACTGCCCACCATGAGATATGCCACCTCTACCACGTCTGTTGGGGCCCAGGAGAAATTTCAGAGGAAGCAGAGACATGAATACTGCTCTTACTGCTAGCCTGACAAGCAGTTCCAGGGTGATAGTGACAGGCTTTGTGATCAATCAAAACCTATCAAAGCAGAAATTCAGAGGCTACAGAGAGCTCAACATTAAACCAGACTGCCAACAGGCCTACCATGGCTCAAGGAACATTGTGGAAGAGGAGGCAGAAAGATTGAAAGAGGCACAGAATGGCTAGGAATATACCTTGAGGCCCTGCTCTCCCACAGGGACAGGGACCCACAGAAGAGGGTATGAGCAGGGTCAAGGGGGATAAAGATCTAACCTGTTATAATTTCAGGGATTTAAAAGTAATTGTCCCCTAAATACCAAAAATGAACAGACCATTAACCAGTGGGAGGAGGAATAAACCCAATCAAGGAAGGAAAAGGCATGCACAGTGAAAATTTGAAGAAACTGATTCCCATGCTGGCCTCATGGCTCAGCCCACTGTGACCCCAGGCCCCTCAATCACTGGGCTCAGCCATCATACCAGCTGCTGTGCTGTGGACCAGGCTTGCTTCAGTGCTACCTGTGTGCTCCACAGAATGGGGCCTAAACTCCTCTCACCTTTCCCCACACCAACTGGCTCTCATTCCTCCCTCTATCCTATAGCTTTCCTTCCATTCCCTGCCACTGGGACCACTGTCCAATCTTCCTGCCCCACTGCACCACTGAGACTGTGCCATCTCATTACTCCACCCTGCCATGCCATGGGGACCATGCCATCCCATTTCTCCCCACTCTGCCACCCGCCAATGGATCAGCACTGTTCTATTCCCCCACCTGCCACCTGCCTCTGAGACCTCACAGTCTCCAGGTCCTCTCCCCACCCCAGGTCCCCAATAGGGCCATGCACTGAAAACTGGATATTCACTGCCTAGATCAATATCTCAACTCTGCACAAAAATCAATTGACAGGCCCCCTTGCCATCAAAAGTTTAATCTAGTCAAACAAAAAGAAAACCATTTGAAAATATAGGCACAAAGCTTTCGGGCATGGTGGAGAATCCCATGGATTGGCCAATGGCATTAATCCCAGCACTTCTGGAGGAAAAGATAGGAGGATCACTGTGAATTTGAGGCCACCCTCTATATCAAACGACTAATAAAGGATATATAAAGATAAAAAATTAGGTCAAGCCTGGGCCAGTGGGTGGTGAGACCCTATCTTGAAAAAAAAAAAAAAATAGAACAATCACTGAAGACACTTCCCAAGGATAAACTACAGCTCTCTCATGAATTAAATAAGATTCCAATACTGTGATGGACAGACCACAGCACAAAAAGAACAACACAAAACATCAAATGGAAGGAACCCCAACAAGGTTACCTAGCTCCACAATAGGAAGTCTCTAATCAAAACATAGAAGAAACAACAGGATCAGAATGCCAATATGAAGACACAAGGTATGTGATCCTGACAAAGCAATTGGCAGAACTTGCAAAAAATCAACAAAAGACCAACAATTGTGTGAATGCTGTCCTCACTAGGTTGGACCTAATAGAAAAAAAACAGAGTCTTCCAAAGAGAGTTAAGTGATCTGAAGGAGACTAACTTAAGATAGTCCTGTAAAAAAAGGATCTCAGTAGTAAACATTTTAACTGATAAAATAGCTCAATGATGATATAAATAAATGCAAGGATGAATTCCAAGAAGCATTAAGAGCTGGGCAATTTAAAAAATCCCATGACCTGAACTCCATGGCCCTTTGGCAGTCCTTTAATCCCAGCACTTCAGGTCTCCATGCAGAGGTCCATCTTCCAAAAGGCTCTTCCAGCCTATTTGAGGCCACCCTGAGACTACATAGTGAATTCCAGGTCATCCTGGACCAGAAAACTGATACCCTACCTCAAAATTCTTAATCCAGGGACAAAAAAAAAAAAAAAAAAAAAAGTCAACTCTTTCCAAGAATTTGCAAAAAAACAGTCTTTCCTCAGGCATCCTCTCCATTGTTTTAATGAAAAAGGAACTTGACAGAGGATGGATACTATACAGAAAAAAACCAGTCTCAGCAATAGAAAAAACAAAATCCAAATCTTCAGCCAAGCACATCAGTCCATTACAAATTGAACAAGTCCATATCTCTCTAGGAGCCCTCAAGAACAGAGTCAGTCGTGTGGAGGACAGAACCTCAGAACTGGAAGACAAGACAGAAGAAATAGTTTTAAAGTCCAAAAACTTGAATAAGTTCAAAATTTTTGGGGAACAGAACATGAAGGAACTGTGGGATACCCTTAAATATCCCAACATTTGGATCATGGGTATACCAGAAGGGGAAGATATTCAGACCAAAGGCATGGAGAACTTATTCAACAAAATTATCAAAGAAAACTTTCCTACCCTCCCAAAAAAGAGTCCCATCAAAATATAAGAAGCTAATAGAACTACAAATAGACTGGACCAAAGGAGAAACTCACCAAGACATATCATCATTAAGACTGTAAACAATGAAAATAGAGAAAGAACTAATAACAGCAAGAGAGAAGCAACACATTACATATAAAGGTAGCCCCATCAGAATTACCTCAGACTTCTCAATGGAAACCCTGAAAGCCAGAAGGGCCTGGAATGGAACACTGCAAACTCTAAGAACCTATAGGACTTCCATCCCATTTTCCCACTCTGCAGACAGCTTCAGGTTCACTGAGATAAACTTTCCTCTCCCCACCAGGCCCCACAGTTATGGAGGAAGGGATCCATCACAAGTTTAATCTAGTCAAACATAAAGATTCAGGGAAGTTCTATAATGGCAGAAGAAACTGGCCTGCACAAAAAGAACAACACAAAACATCAAATGGTCCAAACACAGACAGCAAATGCCAATCAAAACAAAAGCCACACATCACAGCACACCTCAGGAACTCCAGCTAGGCACACTTTGTATATCTTTAAAAGATTGAAATCCTAAACCTACCACCACTACCTTGGACCTAAAGAAAAAAAAAAAAAAAAAACCCAGAGACACTGCCTCCAAAAAGCAGGTGGCTCCAGACTATAAAATAAAAACTAATAAAACACTGAAAATTTTTAATATGTTGGGGACATCTATTCAAAGTACCACATTCAAGCCATCCTGGCGCCCCAAGAGATTTATAACTATCACAAATTGTAAAAACTTGTACTCAGTTCAGATGATGACATCAAAAATACAACATTTGAGGGCTGGAGAGATGGCTTTATTCAGTTAAGGCAAACTTGCCTGTTGTGAGTAGTTTGAATAGATGTCTACAAATAGATGGACCAAAGGAGAAACTTTATTAGACTTATAGTTTGCATCAAGAGGGAAACAACACATTACATATAAAGGCAATGTCACTCAGAATTACCTCAGACTTCTTAATGGAAACCCTGAAAGCCAGAAGGGCCTGGAATGGAATACTGCAAAGTGAACCTGGTGATGTAGCAGACAGCTTCAGGTTCACTGAGATAAACTTCCATTGGTAAAGATATGCAAAGTGAAGCTTATAGATCCAGGGGGAGTTCCATAATGGCAGAAGAAACTGGCCTAGTTCCTGGTCCAAACACAGACAGCAAAGCCACAAGCCAAAAGCCAGTTTTTGCACCTCAGGAACTGTGCTGTGTGCCTGTTTGGTTTAGATCTCTCTGCTTGGCCACCCAGAACTGCCAGGCTGCTTCTCCTGCCTTTATGGAACTTCCTCTGGATCTGTAAGCTTCAATAAATAATATCCCTTCCTCCATAACTGTGCCTGGTCTGGATGAGTTCATCTCAAGAGAGGGCTGAGAGATGTCTGCTATTACCTTGCCTGTGAAGCCTAAGGATCCTGGTTCAATTCTCCAGGTCCCACGTAAGCCAGATGCACAATGTGGTGCATGCATCTGGAGTTCATTTGCAGTGGCTAGAGGCCCTGGAGCATCCATTCTCCTCTCTCTCTGTCTCTAATAAAAAAAAATAATAAAAATAAATATTTTTTTAAAAAAGAGAGACTGATTGAAAGGGGGAGGAGATATGATGGAGAGTGGAGTTTCAAAGGGGAAAGTGGGGGAGGGTGGGAATTACCATGGGATATTGTCTACAATTATGGAAGCTGTCAATAAACAAATAAAAATTTAAAAACCCCCAAAACAAAAAAATCACATGATCATTTAAATAGATGCAGAAAAAGCCCAAATAACACTTAATGGGGAAAGACTCAAGGAATTCCCATGGAGATTAGGAACAAGACAAGGGTGCCCAGTCTCCCCACTGCTCTTCAACATAGTATTAGTAAGTACTAGCCAAAGCCATAAGACAGGAGGTAGAAATAAAAGGGATACAAATTGGAAGGGAAGAAGTCAAGTTAGCCCTATTTGCAGATGACAAGATCCTGTACATAAGTGACCTGAGAGCCTCCATCTGAAAACTCTTAAAGGTGATTAATTCCTTCAGCAAAGTAGCAGGATACAAAATCAATGCACAAAAATCAGTAGCCTTTCTATATGCAAAGGTCAAAGATACAGAGGGATAAATTAGTGACACTGTCCCAGTTTCAATAGCAACAAAAAATTAATTTAAAAAAATACCTTCAGCCGGGCGTGGTGGCGCATGCCTTTAATCCCAGCACCCGGGAGGCAGAGGTAGGAGGATCACCGTGAGTTTGAGGCCACCCTGAGAATACAGAGTGAATTCCAGGTCAGCCTGGGCTAGAATGAGACCCTACAACAAAAAAACACCTAAAAAATAAAATAAAATAAAATAAAATAAAATAAAATAAAATACCTTGGAATAACTCCCATACCAGGATGTGGTTAACACCTACAATGAGCTTTTGGTCAGAGAGACCAATAAGATTTCCCAAAACAAGACAGACTTCTATCAGAGCACTTGATTACCCACCAGAGATTAATGGTAAGACCCTATTGCTGAAGACACTATTTGCTGTCTGCACAGAACATGGAGAGACCTGGATGGAAGATAGCCAGTCCCCAGACAGCCCATTTAGTGTTCTAGCTCTAGTGCTACATGAGGTACTAGGGGAAAGTAGCCAATATCTGTCTGAGCAACTTGAGGTATGATCTACTCAGAAGCAAACAACCTGACATGGTGCTCACATAAGTGCAATAGTGGTACACAGCCATGATCGGTAACCAACTGCTCTTGGATTGGCTAACAGATCTGCTTAGTGGAGAGGAAACCACATCTGCAACTGGGAAACAAGGCAGAATCATATCCAGATAATAAGTTTGCTTTCCAATATGAAGCTTCCACTCATCTTGGGCTACAAGAGGGCCTACACCCATTAAATTCTCTCTGAACTAATAATAGTTATCCCATTTAATCTGTGCTGACTTCATTCTCCAATGGATAATCTGCTTCTCTTTTTCAGACAGAAGTGGGATCTGAGGAGAGAAATGATGCAAAATGCACCCAACATGGCTCAGGGAATTTTGCAGAAGAGGGGTGGAAAGATTGTTAGAGCCACAAGTTCACAAGGTAACTGACCAGCTGAAACCATAGAGGCATTGGGGGAATGAGCAAGAGTGCTGTTTTCATGGTGATCCTAATACCAGCAGATACAGGAATATTTGGTGGATCCCAAAGGACTTTACATTGACGTGTACATTTATGTGGCACATGCCTTTAATCCCAGCACAGATTATGGATAAAGAAAATATTGTACTGGGCGGGAGGTGCAGAATCGCAGCACTCGGGAGGCAGAGGTAGGAGGATCACCATGTGAGTTCAAATTCCAGGTCAGCCTGAGCTAGAGTGAGAACCCTGATTGTACATATACATAAAGTGAATTCCAGGTCAATCCCAGCCTGAGGCAGAAGGTGAGACCCGTACCTCAAGGCTACCCTGAGTATACAACAACAACAACAAAAAAATAAAATAAAAATTAAATTATGATGTTTGCAGGAAAATGGATGTAACTGGAAATCATTATGCAAGTGAATAAAAGTAAAAAAAAAAAAAAAGCAAAACTTAGAAAATACTCAGAAAGACAAAATACTGTATGTTTTCTCTCATGTGTAGAATCTAGATTTAAATTTTAATGTGTGGGGCTGGTGTGATGGTTCAACATTAAAGGTGCTTGCCTGCACAGTCTGATGGCCTGACTTCTATTCCCCAGTACCCATGTAAAGCCAGATACACAAAGTGGCACATGCATTTGGAGTTTGTTTGCAGTGGCAGAAGGCCTTGATGTACCTATACCAACACTCTTCCTTTCTGCATCTTTATCTCTCCCTCCAATGAATATAAATTGTTTTTAAAGCTCCAGAATTGGGTTACCCCTCCACATACACAGTGAGCTGTTGGTCAGAGAGAACCATGAGTTCCTCTAAACAATGTGGGCCATTGCTAAAGCATTTGGTTACCTGTCTGAGTTAAAAAGGCTAGACCACAGGCTGTGGTAGTAGGATATTGTGTCATCACTGTTATAATTTCTCAGAACTGAGATGGGAGCAAGTTCTCTCCTGGCTTGACCTCATGGCACTGAAAAGTGCTGTGGGAACTGCTGGGAGACAATGGTTACCAACAGCCTCAATAAGCAGGGGACCCTGCAAGCTATGACACCAACCAGCCAGGCTAGAAATACACACATGTGCAATAGTGGCATACAGCCCATGTGGATAACCAAACACACTGTGACTGGACGTGAGACCCACTAAGTGGGAGATAAACCATAACTGGTGCTGGGAAGCAAGTTGGTGTCCCGTGCAGAGGACTCCAAAAAAAACCCTGCTGCTCTCGGGATGACATGTGCATACACACCAAAAAGTCTCTCAAATAACTACACATATCCCCTTTAATCCAAGCTGCTTTCATTGTTGGTGGGAGAATCTTGTTTTATTTTTCATATGGCAGAGAATACTGAGGAGATCCAAGATCCACCAACACATCAGGAAAAGACAGCCAAAGCCTGCCATGAGACTCCTACATCTACCAGGGCCCAGGAGATACTGCAGAGGAAGCAGCAACATGAATATTGCTTTCACTGCTATCTTAACCAGTGCCAGGGAGATGGTGACAGACCACGTGGCTAATCAACACTCATCAAAGCAGAAAGCCAGAGCTCACAGAGAACTCAATGCAAAATCAGAATGCTAATAGGCCTGCTGTGGCTCAGGGAACTTTGTGGAAAACAGGGCAAAAGATTCTAAGAGCCACAGAGTGGATAGGATTATGCTGACGCACAGTACCCTCCCACAGAGGATGACTGAGGCCTTCAGGACCCCACAATGAATCCCAGCAACCCCACTGAGGAAGGTCTCCAGAAAAGGGGAGCAAGGGTGAGTGGATATAGAGTTTCACCTTTTATAAAATATAAAATAATTGAGCTAAAAACCTTTAGTGTGATGAAATTTGTAAGGGGATCATGAGAGGAGAAGGAGAGATCTTAATTGAGGTAGGTAAGGTAGCAATACATGTAATAAGGGAAGATAAGTTGGCATATGTGAGAAGAAAGGGATCAGGGTGAGGGGAACAAATGAGAACAAAGCATAATGCTATGATGTATGAGAATGCTGAGATAAAACCTTTTGTTTTGTATGATAGCCTAACTAATTAATTAGAATAAGTGAGAAAAAGAAATAGAAACAGGAAAAAGAAAGAAATACAGAGCATGAGCCCCACCTCCGACCTCCTGGCTCAGAATCTTCATTTTTTTTTTTTTTTGCAAAACCTTAGATAATTCATTTTGCTTCCTAAGTTTGATAAGCATAATTTTATCAGTCTGGATGAGCAACCTCTGTTATAATTTCCTAGACTTCCTTACTCTCTGTTTGTCCTTGTAAACATCAATTCATATGAAGGAACCCGACTGAACCTCTGTTCTTTGCAGCCTGAAAAAGAAATCTCCTCCTTACCTGGAGGGAAAGAATAATTTTCTGACTAATAGCTCTACAAAGTCAAAAAATGTTTGAAAATGAGTCTGGCTTGGCATTGAGGATTGCTGTAGGCTGCTTGAGTCATTCATTAGTTTGGTAGGTTTGTAGTAGTAGTTGACCCTAGAGAAGTAACGTTTATAAATCTTTGGAGTTCAGTAGTTTTCAAACACACCTGTGCACTCATGTTTATGATGGCACTATTTATAATACCTGAATTGTGGACTCAGTCTACATGCCCACAAATAATGAATGGACAAAGAAAATATCTATCTATTATCTACCTATGTATCTATCATCTATCTATCTATCTATCTATCTATCTATCTATCTATCTATCTATCTATCTATCTACCTATGTGTCACATAAATTTTCCCTAGGGAGATATTTGCTCCTTACAGATAGGCACCAATGACAGATCAAAGTACAATTACACCAAAATTGAACCTGGGGAACCAATGAGTTTAAAGGGCTTACGTATAGAGGATGAGTGAGGGGTTACTTACAAGATCATGGGTGACTATAAGGCAGCCACATCACCAGAAAGTGTCACTCCAACCTGGACAATGATCTCCTTGTAGCTGCCTAGATGCAGATCCCCTTTTGATTAGCCTTCTACATACGACATACTCTCCTAACATGACAAGACTGCATATAGTGGGACAAGATTACATACAGCTAACAAGGAAATGCAGGAGAGAGTAGCTGGGATTTCAGGTGAGGGTCCAGTGACCCTCCTTACTCTCTTCTATGAAGGAACATAGACCCAATCTTTAGGGCTTTTTTTGCTAGTACCACAGCTTCTTTTGATGGAGATGGTAATGGCTGTTATGCTCAGAGGACATCACTTTATAATGTACTCCACCTCTTCCTCTTGCTTTTACATTCTCTCTTCCCTCCTCTTATGCAATGTCACCTGAGTGTTGGCAGAGATGACATAGATTTCGGATTATTGTCCTCCATCTACAGTTGAGTATTGGGCCATTATTCCAAATCAACAGTCACTTAGCCTCAAGCTTCACCAGTTATAGGTTATAAGTCTGTACAGTGTATCTCGTATTACAAAAGTAAAGAAAGAAAGAAAGAAAGAAAGAAAGAAAGAAAAGAAAGAAAGAAAGAGAGAAAAGAAAATCTCCTACTGAAGCTCACAGCAGCAATGATGTATGAGTGTATACAGAAATGTTTAGAAGGCAATTTGTCAGGCACATCATATTCATTTACCAAAAATTATCAGTTGCTCCCTCACTGGGACCTCTCTTCTCTAGCCACAGGTTTTTATCCTGGCTCGCTATACCAGACATTCTTTTCTTCCCTGTGGACTGGGCCTTAAGTCTAATCAGAAGGCTGTTGGCTGTACCCACAATAGTGCCACTGTTCTGCCAATGAGAACATTTTGTGCAGCATGCTGAGTCCACAGTCAAGAAGGGCTGTTGGCGTTTGCAGGGCTCATGCAACCATCACCTGAAGGCCTGTCACCACATATCACATGGAGGATAGCTCAGTTAGAATTTCCTCTACAGATGCTCCACCCTCAGATGCATGCCTTACTATCCAAAGCAAGGGTAATTCAACTGCTCCTCTCAAACTCATCTTTAGTTCTGCCATGTCCTTGTTCAAGTGCCAAGTGTTGCTTGAACTCCCCTCTGAGGAGACAAAGGTAAAGATGTGCTCCTCCCAGATAGGGCACCAATGACAGACCAATGTAAATTACATCAATATCCAACTTGGCAAACCAAAGACTTTAATGAGCTTACTTACAGAATTGGCAAGGGGTTACTTATAGGAGCACAGGGGACCCCCAAATCAGTTGCATCACTAGAAAATATCACCACAGCATAGACGATAACTTCTTCACAGCTTCATAGAAGGATTCCCTCTTCAGTTAGCATTCCACACAGTATATACTCAGCACCTCCAGAGACCATGAGACCACATGCAGTGGGGGCAGAATTATATACACCTGGTTGGAAAGTTTAGGAGGGAATCACCAAGATCTCGGTGAAGGCCTGATGGCCCTTCCCACCCTGTCCTTCTGTGAAGGAACATCAACAAGTCCAGTCTGGAGGCCTCTTGCTAGCAGTCACAGCAGCTTCCAATGGAGGTGACGAAAGGCTGCTGTGCTCTGCAGGAGAATTGTACTCTGCAGCACGATGATCCACCTCCTCAGAAAACCAAGATCATGTCACCTGCAGGGAAATGGACGGAGCTGGAAATTATCATGTCAAACGAAATAAGCAGACGCAGAAAGACAAGTTGTGTCTGTTTCCTCTCCTATGTGGAATCTTAAAAAAAAAGTAAGGGAAATGAAAATTAAAGGGGAACTATTAGGGAATAGGAATAGAACAGCAAGAGATGAGATAAGCATGGGTAAATATGATTAATGTGACTTCATTACATGTATGAAGATGTCATAATCAAACCTTTTTTATACAATTAATAAACACTGATAAAAATAAGTCTCCAATTAGAAGTAAAAAGTCTTTCCACAAGCAGTTTCAGCATCACTCAGGAAAACTTGTTAGAAATGCAGATTCTTAGGCCTCCCTACATACTGAATCAAATACTACTTACTACCTTTTTTTTTTTTTAAGTAGAAAATCTGTATGGATACATTGTGTGTTGGTATCATCATTTCCCTCCTCCCTGCCCCCACCCCACTGAGGGCCCACCTTAGAAGGATTGCTGGTATTCACTATGGGGTTGTAGATTATGTGCTGTGAGAGCAGTGGTCAGTCATAGGGGGGCAATGTCTCTGGATAATCCCTCCCACCCTATGGCTCTTAAATTTTTTTCTGCCCCCTCTCCTGCAAAATTCCCTGAGCCTTGGTGGGTATGTTTTAAGTCTACTTTAGTATTGAGCTCTCAGAAGCTTCTGAATCTCTGCTTTGGTGAATTTTGAGAATCCTATGGGATCTACTTATTTTGGGTTTGGTTTTGTGTATATTTGCCCTCCGTCCTGTTCCCCTTTCTCCAAACCCTTCCATCCTTCTTGTCTATCCCTTGAGTTGCCTGTCAGCTATGCCTGAAACTCAAGCTGTTTACATTTAGGAACCATGGATGAGGGAGAACATATGGCATTTGTCTTTCTGTGCTTGTGTGAGTTTGCTTAGTATGATTTTTTCAAGTCCATCCATTTCCTACATATTTCATTATATAATTTTTTCTTGTCTATTGGGTATATGTACCGCATCTTCATTATTCATTCATCAAGCAATGGACATCTGGGTTTATTCCAGTTCTTAGCTGTTGTGAATTGAGCAGCTATAAACATGGTTGAGCAAATATCTCTGCAGTGAAGAGTGGAGACTTTAGGGTAGATGCCCAGTAGAGGATTGGCTAGGTCAGTGGGTAGCTCTATTTTCATCTTTTCCAGGAGTTTTCATATTGATTTCCATAGTGGTTGTACAAGTTTGCACTCCTACTAACAGTGAATGAGGGTTCCTCTTTCCTTGCATCCTCACAAACATTTATTGTCATTTGAGTTTTTAATGATTGCTATCCTTTCTGGAGCTACGTGGAATCTCACAGCTATTTTAATTTGCATTTCCCTGATGGTTAAGGATGTTGAACATTTTGTAGGTGAGTATTGGCCATTTTGTATTTCTTCCTTTGAGAATTCCCTAGTCAGTTCTCTGCCCAATTTTTTTGAGTGGATTATTTGATGTTTTTATTGCTTAGGTTTTGAGTTCTTTGTAGATTCTAGATATTAGGTCTCTGTCAGTGGGTAGCTGGTGAAGATTTTCTCCCATTCTGTGGGTAATCTGTTTGGCTCTGTTTGTGTTATGTTTGTCCATACAGAAGCTTTTTAGCTTCATGAGATCCCAATGGTTGAGTGATTATTTAATTTCCTGGGCTACTGGGGTTTTGTTCAGGAAGTCTTTCCCCACTCCTATATTGTGGAGAGTTCCCCCTAATTTTTTTTTTTTTTTTATCCAGTACTTTGAGAATTTCAGGTCTTATATTGAGGTCTTTAATCTGTTTGGAGTTGATCTTTGTGCATGGTGAGAGGAATGTGTCTAATTTCATTTTTCTACATGTGGTTATCCAATTTGTCCAGCACCATTTGTTGAAGATGTTCTTTTCCTCAGTGTATGTTATTGGCTCCTTTGTCAAAGATCAAGTAGCTGTAGTTTCTTGAACTGAGGGCTGGATCTTCAGTTCTGTTCCACTGGCATATATGTCTGTTTTTATACCAGTACTATGCTCAACACCTACCAACACAGAGCTCCTAAAAGCTCATCACTGAAGTAGGCTTAAAACTCACCTACCATTGCTCAGGGAATTTTGTGGAAAAGAGGGCAGAAAGATTGTAAGAGCCACAGGTTGAGACATCATGCCCAGAGACTTTCCCTCCCCCCCAAAATAACTGACTACTGCTCCCACAATGCATAAACTACATCCCCATGGGGAATACCTGCAACCCCACTGAGAAGCATTCCCAGTGGAATGGGGGCAGGGATGAGGGAAACGAGGGTACTAACAAATGATGTATCCATAGGAAACATCTTGTTAATAATAAACATTAAACAAAAAGAACTATAGGAGTCAATCTGAAAACCTTTCAATAGATTGACTTCATCTGGAACAATTTGACCAAGAACATGAATAGTACTAAATTATATCTGTGTGTGCAGATATATATGTATCAATGAAATTTCACACTCATCTCAGTATTTATACCAATATAAATCACTATCAGATAAATGAATATGGGAGAAGAGGCAATCTTCCTTATGGAGGAATTCTAGATAATTTATCTACTTTCTCTACTTTCAGGGAAATGAAATGGACTGTAACTTTGCCACACATGGGCTATACTTACTGACTTCTTCAAGATACTAGGCTATGAAAATGGGACTAATAAAGTAACTGCACAGTTGAGAAAGCCTTCCTGGAACAGAGCGATGCATGTGTCTTCACCACTGAAACATTATGCTAACAGCATGTATGCTGATATGTGGTCAGAAGATTATGTCATTTCAGTGATATTCCTCCCCCAAATCAATATATTCTCGACAAAAGATAAAAACACAATAAAAATTGAGAAACATTTAAAAAAATACCTAAGTACTTCTCATAACTTGTCCTGATCATTAGAAAACAAGTAATATTTACAAAAACCACAGGAGACCAGGGGAGATTGAGGAAGCAGGAGAGTTAAATGTCCAATGGGAAGCAGGAAGAGGACACCTGAGGGAAAACTAGTGACATCTGAATAAAGCCTGCAGCCTCATTTATAGCCACACACCATGCCAGTGTTTGTCTTTAGTTCTGATAAATGTACTCAGGTAGTAAAAATTGTTGGATACAGAAAACTGGGTTTGGGATATATAAGAACTCTGTACTGTACTTTTAATTTTCTATAAATCTTAAGCTATCCTAACATTAGAAAATTAAAAAAAGAATGGTGTATTCTTATTATAAAAAATGCATAAAGTTAAACGTAGTGTCTCACACCTTTTAACCCAGCACTCGGGGGCTGAGGTAGGAGGATTTTCATGAGTTTGAGGCCAGTCTGGGCTACACAGTCAGTCAGGGCAGACTGGACTAGACTAGAGTGAGTCCCTGCCTCAATAAACTTCATGACGGGGTCAGAGAGATGGTTTGGCAATTTAGGCAGTTGCTTAAGTGCCTAAAGGCCCTGATTCAATTCCCCAGTACCCACATAAAGGCAGATGCACAGAGTGGTGTATGCGTTTGGAGTTCTTTTGCACTGGCAGGAGACCTGGCATGCCCTCCTCTCTTCTTGAAAATAAATAAATAAAAGTATTTTTTTAATAAAAACTGTTGAGCTGATGACCTTCATGGTGTCTGGTGACAAAGGAATTTTAGACTTTTCTGAATCAGACACCTTAAAAGAAAACAACTTCATCAACTTGTACAGTTACATTTGTGTACTTTTCTGCATTTGTGTCTTTAGATTTCCATAAAAATTTAAAACTGGGCTGGAGAGATGGCTTAGCGGTTAAGGCGCCTGCCTCCTAAGCCCAATCTCCAGAGGTTCCAATCTCCAGGTCCCACTTTTAGCCAGATGCAAAGTGATGCAAGGACACAATGCTGCACTTGACCACATGGGGGCGCACACATCTGGATTTCGTTCACAGCAGCTGAGACGCTGCTGGTGTGCCCATCTCTGTCTTCCTCTCC